>JAPYZF010000422.1:0-57869 GCA_030523045.1 Meteorus cinctellus
TTGTTAGTGGCCACCGTGAGTTAAGTATAACAATTACGCAATTATGTAACGCGAGGGGCCATTAAGTTTAGCGCTCGTTGTGTACAAGTGTGTGCGTATATGTATACACATGCGCGTGTGACGTGATGTTGAAGATAGACACGAAGTTAGATGCAGAAAGAAGAAAAAAATGAATATAGAGAAAAAAATTACGAAGGAAAAAAAAGCGTGTGAGAGAAACAAAAGAGCCGCATTGAAAAAGTCAAGGGGCGTAATTTATCGCGAGAAATGCAACACTTCCAATCTTGGTTAAAGTACAAAGTGAAAGAAAAAAAAAAAAAAAAAAAAAATAGTTTTTACAACGATGAATAAATTAAAATTAATTTTATAATTATTTCTACGTGATATAACATCATACTGCAATGGCGGTTCCCACTTCTTTTTTTTTTTTTTCATTTTTTTCTTATTGTAGTTTGTGAATTTTTTTCAAACATGATGAATTTATGCCAAACTTTTTGAGGTCCCTTTCAATTATTGTGGATTCTTATGTGATAATCATTGTTGAAGTCTTGTGAAGATAAATTTTTGAGTTATAGGCCAACTGATGAACATTTAATATTTGTCTGCATTGATAAAAAAGACTTCATTTAGAGTTCGAAGTAAAATTCATCTAAACATCCGATCTACTATTCGGTAAAAAAAAACCATTTATGCAGATGATGTTTCTGGATCTGTCAATATACATATCGTACAGTACAGTATAAATAGGACAATTTCTGGAGTTTCTGCGAATGGCAGATTGGTAAGTTTATTTAGATTCAGAAAGTCTTTACACATTTGCCCACCCTAACAGAAAAAGCATCTAAAAATATCTTAGGAACAATTGGGAAGTCAGAGATTTTGATTTGAGGTTGGGCAAATTCTTGAGTCGGAGACATCAAGGGTGCGAGTTGTTGGAAAGAGAAATTCAAAATAAATAAAAATTAACAAGGCAATGAAACTTTATTTGTGTAATGTTGGTGAAGATCCCTGCATTGTTGTTTTATTTTCATCAATGGAAATTATCTCAATTATTTTATTAGACTTTTTCTCATTAGATCGATCGAGCTCATTTTATCAATGACTCATCTAATTAGCAAAAAACAACATTTGTAATTCCAACTTCAAATTCGGTTTCACCTACTTCAAAACTTTAAAATAAACACCAAACAATTATGGAATAGCTAAAACATAAAAAAAAACCAGATATTTCCAAGATTAAAATTCACATTCTCATTAAAACTTGTAGAAGAAAAAAAAAACAATTATTATATTGCAAGGAGCACATACAGAACGAAATGTTACAAATCGATGTTCCAAACATAGCACAAAAAAATTATCATCAGCTGTCATCAAAATGTCAAGCGAAATAATACGGCGGAACTGATCAGATATAATTTTTTTTCGCCCATAGAATAGCTTGATATTATCTTCAACATACAGCAAAATCACCAGAATACATTTGAGAACAAAGTTTTTATATTTCCGACGTTTCGTTCAACTTTTGATACACTGTGCATCAAAATGTTAAATCATCCAATCTAAACATTCTTTCCTCACAATGTCCGGAGGTTTTATAAATTTAACCTTCAATCGAACAACAAATCTAATTTCATATATTTCCTGACATGATTCAACGTGAAATGGATGGAAAGATTGTCATGACGATAGTGTCTCTCCAATTTCGTCGAATCATTCTCCCACCAAGTCTTATCACGTCCAACAAAAAAAAAGAAAAAACTGATCAAAATGAACAACTTTGCTTTTAAATTGGCATTGCCACTTAATGCGAAATCCAACAATTCTAGTACACCCTGTATATATTCTAAATAGCCAAGTAAATCATCGGTGCGCGCACGGAAAGACATTGACAATCGAGTCACGATTTTGTGGATGCGGCTTTGTGGTGTCCAATAACGTGAGCCGTCTGTTGGATGCATGTGGTCGTCATGGAGTGCTGCTCGGAAACAATGACATGGATGCGCCGGACGTTGTAATGCTATGCATTGCGAAAATACATTACACGGCGGGGCGCATGGCAATGGATGAAAATGGACAGGGAAGCGCGAGCGGAGAGGCAAAGAGAACTAAACAGAGACAAGGGGATCATTGGATATATGTATACGATGAAAATGATAGGAGAATGTACAAGAACGAGGATAGAGAGAAGGCAGAGACAGAAATCAGAAGACATGTGGTATTTCTTATTTCATATGTGAATTGTCCATGTTTCTATACAAATATTCGCATGTGAATGTGGATACTACGCTCGATATAATTCAGTCTGGCTTTTGCCGTTTCGCTTTTTGGGCATTTTTGGGCCGCATCCGGTTGTTCGTAGCCGACGTTCCGGAACCGCTTTCGGCATTGCTCTACTCGTGGTACAGACAAATATGTGTTTATATATATACACACACACTCACACGCGCGCAATCTATGAATATAGTTTATTCAAAGTGTTCAGTTACCAAGCCACGGTATAACTTTCTGTTTTGGTTTCATGAAACCACTGAAAAAAAATAGATTAACATATATGGAGAAAACGAAGTGTTTGGAGGCTTAAACAAAAGACAAACATATAGTAAAAATTTTTACTTCAACATTTTGGACATTTGCAATTCTGCTATTAATTGCCATAAAAGACAAATGTAATTATAGTTTATAAAATATAAATCAAAATGATCAATCAATTCATTATTATGTTAATTTGTTTCGTATATTATTTTGGTGATCCCGTTTGTTACATTGAGAAGCGTAAACGAATAATAAACAAAAGAATTAAAACATATGATAGAGAATGAAGAACCAAACAATAAACAAATACTGAAATCGTATAAATAAATTCATGTAAAAACATATACATCATTTTTATATTTCTACAAAAACGAAGTAAAACCATCATCATTATTTCCTCTCCCATTTATATATCTTCATAATTTCCATACCTCAAAACAATCCACTAACCCACTCTCTCTTCCTCTCTCTTCAAAATTTCATCACAATTCTCATTCCCAAATGACTACAAATACCGTCGAAGCACTCCAAAACCTCTATACACCATACACCAATTAAAACATACAACTTCCCAACACCACCATCACCTCACATTACCACAAAATTCTCTCTCTATTTTCTCAATTGATCAGCAAATGCCAATTCAACGTAAATACACACAAACACACTCTCATATAAATCTACACGTGCACTACTATCAAACAAAAGTTGTATACGACCCTTCAAGACTCGCATAGCACGTTGTTGTCTTTCGATTATCCAACTATTCTCTCATTGCTCCACACTTTTACTATACATATATCTATATACACCTATCCCTGACGATGAGAAAGGCGATGCGCTATAGAATTTAAAGACAAGATGCCGCTCCTCTACATATATAGATATAGCTATGTATAAATTCATGTATTTAAGTTGACTATGTACAGCCAGGAGCAAGCACTCAAAAAACTACTTGATGCATCTATCTATATAGTTACATACTTCTTGTATATACGATGAACAATTGCAACGAGCTCTGCACACCACGTGCATTACTCGCAATTATCTGATATATATATATATATATATATATATATATATATATATATACCCTCGTTTTCCCGGAGACTTAATTATTTTATGTGAACTCTCGCATCAACTCAACTACGCTATATATCTCTCGCCCCGTTTAAACCCGCCTCTTCCACTGCGCGTATTTTTATTACGTGAAATAATAAGCAAGAGCTATATCTATATAGGTATATAGGTATATATATATATATATATGTGTGTGTGTAGCAGATAATAACGTTAAGAATAATATTTCTGAGGGATCACTTCGACTATGACCGAGTGTGTACGATTGTATGGTTTATATTGCATTGTATAATAGTTTGAAATGATAGAGGTGAATCGTTGTTTTTTATTTTAGACATTGGAAATAATTAATGTACTTTGAACACGATGCTATAGATGTTTTGATTGCATTTATACGGATTACTATATATGGGGGTGTGTGAGAATCAAGAGGGAATGATGGAAATTCAGTGGGGGAGAGAGTTTTGGAAAAATGAAGACTATGGGGGCGCTGCGCTGTTATGTGGTAATTTGTATTTTGATTTTGATTTAGTATGTCATGAATCAATGCTAGAAAAGAAGAAGGATTTTTAATGGAGAATGTTATTTTTAATTAAGTATTTTGGGAATATTTTATGGAATTTATTGGAGAATGATTTCATTTATATTATTTATATTGCATTGAACAAGATTGTATTCAAGTCAATTTCGCTACGAATACAGAGCTGTGTGTTTGACTTATACACCTTGGATTACTTAGAATTGTTATACAGACCAATAGTTTAATAATACTTGTGAGGACAGGTCCTTTGAGCTACGTTTGTTGAGGAAATCTATTTGTTTACATCAGTTTCCTATTCAGAAAAATCAAAACCGACTGGCAGCTCATGAAAATTTTGAAAATAAAATCACCAATAATGAGAATCACTTTTCACATTTGGATTTTTTGAATGACACTACAATTAACATCAAACAAAAATTACTTGAAAAATTTCAATTTTTTAGTGATAATTAAAATAATCGACTATTTCCTTCGAAGTATATCTGAAACTTTTATCCTTTCAAAAATTTCACATCTACAACTCCACATAACATAACAACTCAAATTCAAAAAATCGAAAGTAGCAAAAATTCACATGCCCACAAATTAACAAAAAAAAAATACGGAAGACCAAAATAGAAACAAAAGAAATCAAAATAAGAACTTCCTACACAATTTCATTATTTTCACAATCATTCACATTTCCATCCTTTATACATAAAACATTGAAATCCATCATTATTTCAGTTCCGAAATATCATCAACAATAATTAAAACAATAATAATAATACAACGAAAATGCATAATCATTTTAAATCCGATTATTATAATCCTTCATATAGATATCGCGATAATGAGCATAAATATGAACATAATTTTCAATTCAAATGACAGTATCGAGGCAGTTGAACGTTGAAAACGTGACAGAAACTATATTGAAGCTGTTAGCATATCGAGGTGATAAAAGAGGAGAAACGAGAACTTTGTGCGCGAATTTCCGAGCAACCGATTTCCTTACTGTATTATATCAATCATGCTATCATACTGTACATATATATACATATATATTCAAGTATAGCTTTCGAATGCTTAGTCAATAGGGTCTGACTCCGCGAAGTTTCTCAACGGGCGCTCTCCTTCTTTGTCATACTCCTCTCCCTCTCTCTCTCTATATATATATATATATATATATATATATATATATACATATATATATACGAGCACTCAGGTGATTAGGTCCACGTAAGTCATGGTGAAAAGGCGTATCGTACGCGCGCGAACTCGCTTATGCCAACCTAAATATATATGTATATTCACTTTACACAGTTAACGGTGGAACTTCAATGGTAAGACGTTACTGTATTATATTGCAATCCACCCACCACTGGCTGCTTGATCAATTTTGCCTGTGAATAAACTTCAAAGACAGAGATTTATAAAAGGAAAAAACTGAAGAAAAAAAAAGAAGGATAGAAAAAGAGGTGGACATCATTCTGCAACCAGAGGAATTGTGGTGAACGTATAATAAAAATTGTGATTATTTAGAAATTCGAGATAACAAATAAATATGAAAAATATTGGAACAATTTAACGTCTTTGATATTTCTTAGAATTTTACTGCAATGTAGAATACAAACATTTGAGAATCATAATTTTTATTCCGTCCCTTCAAATCGAAAAACCGAATAAAATGAAATTGAAGTTACAGTTACGGTCAATGATATGAAATAATTAATCAATTTCATTTAATATATATGTTTCTTCGAATATATGAGAAACTAAAAGTAGTAATAATTGACTACAAAGGTTCGTAAAATTTTCGTGATTCTGTCTTGGTAGTGCTACAAGAATTTGTTCTAACCTGTACTTAAAATCAGTATTTATCACTGGTATATATGGAAATAATTTGATCAAACTCTTCGTTTCATTCTGTATAAAATATTTAATCAATAAAGAAACCAAAGTGTTTCCCTTGGCGCTATTGTAAATAATTGATTTAGGTATAAGATCATTGACGTGTTGTTGATTTCACCAAGTATAGATAAATAAAATATATATAGCGGATGAGGATGAGTGTGTGCTTCTGAATACGCGCTACCGACTACGTTCAACTATGTACAACTGGGGTGGTGTGGCTGGTATGACCGTATGGTATATGGACAGAAGGAGAAGTAACGAAGGGGAGTGGGATAAAGAGTGAGAGAGATAGAAAGAGAGTATAGAGGCAATACCGCAGCAGGGCAATGACCCGCGGGCCCCGAGTACTGTTCTAGGAGAATAGCTCTTTTGCAAGCGAATGTGTGTCACGTTTGCCGAGCCCGTGAGGCTTCAACTCGCAGAGTGTCTGTGGGAGTCTCTCTGCGCATTGATGTACCTTGAATAAACGCATACACACATAGATATATACTCATGTAAAAATACACAGACAAATTTTTATACATATGTATATGTAGCCAGTAACGTTTTTTTCTTTTTTCCCTTTTTTTCCTTTTTTTTTCCTTATTTACTTCATATGTACCTATTCGTATGTGTATATACACGATAACACATTGCCCTTTCTTCTATTGACACTACCGCTCGGTACGTGATGCTACTGCTATGCCACTTGCGCACAACGAGTGAAGAAAAAAATAAACGACGAGATGAAATAAATAAATAAAGCGACAACGCACACGCGCACTTTGCTTATGTACATTCATGTATGTGTTTGAGAGTGATGCGTGCTTTTGCATTTACACGCACTTGACGTTCAATGTGCGTGCGCGTACTCGTACGGTTTTTATGTATGCACACACTTTTTGGCATTCTCATCACGAAACACTTGGAGATTTTTCGCAATCAACAATGTTGTGTTTTTATGCATGGAGATATATTTTCTACATGTGGAATTTGTATTTTTACGAATTGGTGGGATGATGTTTAGATATTTTGATGAAAATTGATATTTTTTCGAGAAAATATTGTATGTGGGGGAAAGTTTTTCATTTTTGTTTAGAATTGATAGAAATTTTTGATTTACTTAAATACAGGCTGGGGTGAACGACTTTTTTCTTGCTATTGGTGCAATGGGTGAAAAGTGCAGTTGTGATTGAGTGGGATCAGTATGCGCTCCGTGAAAATTTATTTTGCGATGAATAATTTCCTAGCGAATTTTAAATTATATTGTGAATTGGAAGTATCTCTACTTCGATTCAATTTCATGTATTTTCATAAGATAATGTAAACTTTTTTTGTTGGATTGTGTCCTTTAGAAAATGTTTATCTAAATTTGGATCATATTGTTAAGGGTTGCTATTTTATGGATTCGGCATTTTCATAGGAAACTTAAGAACTTAATCTCTAAATTGAATCAAATACGTACAGTGTGTGCTTTTAATTTGAAAAAACACCAAGAAGTTGAAGTCAACTAATGACAAAATATTGCGCCATTATTTACTTTTGGGGTTGAAAAATTTTTTATTCTAAAATAATAAAATGCATGTGCATAGAATAAGAATTTTCATCATCAATTACAACATCAAATATTTATATATTTGATCATTCGATATTTCTTGTCGATAGTTTTTCATGAGAGTTTAATTTAATCACTATAAAAATAATGAAAAGGATTTTCACATAGAGGAAATGATTCTGCAATTTTTGAGGTTAGCGTATGTAATTCTAAGAGAAATCACATTTTATTCTTGTAGAGGTTACAAAAATTCTAATAAAGGTCACATTAGTGATGGTTATCGGTGCATACATCCATGTTCATTTCGCATGTCAATACATCCAAAGGTACATACGTTATTGCGATTGATATTAAAATTCATGTAACCTTTAGTCAAATGATATCCAACATGACGATGAAATCACAGCAGGAATCATCAGAAAAATTCGATTGGTCAGGAGACAACCCCCGATTCCGAAAAATCACTTGGTATGTTGTATGGCGTAATTTACCTTGGTCAAATCAAGTTTCATCATGCAAATATCAATTCTCACTGTACATACATTGATTTTCGCAATATGTTTACATCAATAACAAATCTGCATGCCAAAGTTCACCAAGTTTTCACAAAACAATTCTTTTCCTCTTCATTTTTGTTTTGTGATTATTGTTATAAAGTCTTTCCTGTACACTTTTGGTAGATTATTCCAAAATATTGATCGACAATTACGTATATACAAAACATTAGTGTAAATAATGGAATTTGAGGTATATTTTTCCATATTGGAATTTTACAGTTGTAATTTTCTAAATAATCTCAATTAGGATTTTGATTCTCAAAAAACCTCATTAGAATACAAAATATTCATATTGCACGAATAATCAAGAGTTCTCGTAACCTGGTTTCCATTTTCAATAATATTTGTTGACCAGGAAATTGGAAAGTCTGAAAAAATCATCCTCAAAAAGGTCTAACAAATTTTCTGACGAGCTGAGAAATTCCACTGAATTTAAATACCATGTTTTTGCATAAAGGTCGCTATCACATCAATAACAGTGGTTTATTGAATTAGTAAACAAAGAGAATAACTCAATTTACAAATCGAAAATTCACATGAAAATTTCTCCGTGTCATCATCAATGTCATAAATTTAACGTTTGAATGATAAATTAAATTTTTCTGATACTAATAAACGAAGTATTGTACAATATCAATGCCGAAGCCATGTGCGCATGAGTTCATAAAATAATTGTGAATGATTTCGAAAGTTTCACAATGGCACAAAAATAAATGAATAAATAAATGGATAAATAATGAGAATAATTATGAGTTTGAATAATCTTTGAACATTAATCTCTCATAAATATAAATGAACTCAGGTATTAAAATATGAAACAGCTAATAAGATTAAGATGTCTTAACTCTCATACGCCTATAAGGGAATGGACATATACAAAAAGTTCAAGTCTCGCTCTACGTTATTAAAAGCAGTGTGAGCATCGATCGACCATTGAACCCAATTGGCCGTGGCCGCATGAACTGTCACGTTCCGATGACGCTCCTTTGTTGACTTCGTAGTCAAACTAATGTATATTTATATATGCATGAGTCTATTTATATATTTTTTTTACAATGTAGGAAAAGTGAATTGTATCCAAATGTCGGATTTATGAATATCAAATAAAACAGAGTGAGAGTGAGCCAATGAATATCTTATGCAATTTCTTCATATTTATTGTGGTAGTCATATTGTGCTATGGGAATTTTTCTAGTAGATAAAATCTCAATTAATTTTGTATGGTTCAATAATTCAACCACAATTATGTTGATCCCAGTGAGTCTTATCTCATCAACGCATGTCGCGTTATTTCGGTATTAACAAAAAAATTGCGTTGAATAATAAAGTTAAATATTGATTGGTCATAAATTACTTTAGTTAACTTTATTTTAAAACCAATTAAAAGTTTTAAAAAATTTATCAAACATTTATACGAAATACATCAGAAACTCCAGCATCATTAAAGCTCCATTTTTTCCTCTCCATAAACGTACAAGCTCGAAAAATGTTACTTTTATCAACCACGTTCAATACTCTTTTTTCCACTACAATAATTTTAAGTGAAAATTTTCTATCAGCAAAACGCCTTTCCAATTCCACGATGACCCTACATTGACCTGGCGCCACTGCGATACTTTCTTCGCTTTCTATTGGTGTATACATATGGCACAGCTGCACTATGTTTCATCTTACATGTTCACATGCACACATACACACACGCACACATACATACAACATTGGTCGCTTTATCGCAAAAACATTGAGGTAATATAGCAGTCTATATTTCATTTACGTATCTCTGTGTAAGTCTACATATAAACCAATTCAGAAATGAGTTTCGAGTGCACTGGAGAATTTCAAAAAAATATTATGGGAGATTGAATAATATTTGGTTTGCAGTCACGTCCCATATCAAGTCTAGTCATTTCGCTTGCTCTGCATTAATCAACATCAAATTTTCTCACTGCATAAGTATACATATACATATCGGACGTATATACCTAATCGATTGCGTGTGTAGTCAAGTTGAAATGTAAGATGAATGGAAAATGGGAAGTGAAAAATGATAATGAAAAAAGGCAGATAAAAAAGTGAATGATAAAATTCATCAAAAATGCAGTTTCATAACCATACACTATCACCATTCCATCTCTCTTCCATCCAAATTCTATCGTTTCCTTCTTTTCACAAGAGTAATTGTATGCGACCGGGTAGACTGTCTCTTTAGTCTCGCACAATCCTTTCCGCCGCAGTGAATATATCCATCAATTTAGATTATTTAATGGCTAGCAAAAACGGCAAACATTTTTATGGCCCTCTATACCCTACACAAACTCACATAGACATAAAAACATTGAAGATTGATGATATACCAAGAGATTTTGTGGGTTATACAATGAGTATGCGCGTCGTTGTTGGTCGTCGTACATTTGCAAGCGCTTTCAGTTTCGTATGTATATAAATTCGCAGATAAATTTTATGTGTCTATATATTGATGGATATAAGATTTTTGCTTATGGAAACAGGGCGACCCGCGAGCGCCACAGTCACCTTATAAGCAGACAGTAATCTCGCCTAATGCATTTTCCTCTGACAACGCGGCAGTGAGCAACAAAGAAAAATTGAAAAGAGCAAAAAGGGGAAAGGAAAATAAAGCTACGGAAAGGAGAAAAAAAAACTTGGGCGGAGAAAAAAGAAAAAGATGAAAGAGAGGCACGAAAAAGCGTGACTTTCTCGTGAGGTATTCAATGATCGTAGCCCGCTTTTGCTAGCGCCATAAAAGGAGTCTTGTTGGGAATATATATATGTATATGATAGTGCAATACCGGATTGCTTCTTTGCGGAATCACTATAACGTGAAATCAAAGTGGAAAAAAGAACTGAGATTCACGTGAGTATATATCGTCTGTAAAGTTCTAATACTGCGTAAATTCATTTCTAATCATTTTAAGATTTGTTTGTTTGGTTTTGTTTTCGTTATTATTTTTAATTATATACTTTTACGAGAAAGTATTGTACGGATTATTATACTATAAATTTTAGAATTAATTGACATTCATTGTGGATGGAAATACTCGCAATTGAAGTAATTTCGAAAAGTTACTGTTGTACTTTCATTTCTTCATGAGAATTACAGATAAACTGAGAGATATTCGGAACAAAAGGGAACAATGAGCGCCTGGAATGACGAAAAAAATATCATGACAATTCATTTTCATCTTGAGAATGTTTTAGATTTGGAGAGAACCAACGATTTATGTCAAAAAAAAAAAAGACAAACAAAAAAAAGAATAGTAATTTTAATTGGCGGATACAATGATCGAAAGTTTGAATATTTACAGTTCAAGAAAGATATTTTGACTGAAAAAAGTGTGGGATTTCCATCACATATTCGTTGCCAATTGACCCCAGTTGAACTTCAGCTTATTGGAAAATAAAATTTGAATTAAAGTTCTCTACGACGACTGATGGTGGCTTCAACTACCACAAAACTTTATTAGTAGACTTCATGAGAAATTTTCACCACTTGAACTTCTTACTTCGATGTGATTTGGTTGGTTGCGGTTTTCCATGGAAGAAATAACGAGCTTCTAGTATCGGACATTCTGTGAAACTCTTGATAACGTCACACTTGGAATTTCACCCAAGTTCAGTTTTGCCGAAGAATTATCAATTGTTTCAAACGGAAAACTATTAATTAGTAGAAATTTTTGTATTCATCAGACAAATGAAATTTAGGTGAAACTTACATTCTTTTTCAACTCTAAGTGTTACATATGCGGCTGATAAACCTTTCATCAAAATCTTCTTTATGTACAGTAAACAGTACAGTTAGCTGCCACTCAATGACACCTATTCATTCTGGTACGGGAATTTTGTAAAGTGTATGAATTAATACACAAAAATTGGAAGATACGAGTAAATAAAACCTTTGCTACAATTATTATCCTTAATCTTCATGAGGTTTCATAGCTATCTGTAAATTAGTTGATTTTATATACCAATCTGATATTTCCTAACTTATCCTTTTGTATCCAAGACAAAGGAGAGAACACAAAGAGTTTCATAATAAAAATTACTAACTTTTAATGTTCATCATTTTCATTACCAAAAAGAATATTCAAACCTTTTTATCCACTCAACTTTCAGCATTATCCTTTAAATAAATATATTTTTGCATATGCCAATAAACCATAGTACAAAAATCTCTCGCATTCTGTCACATAAACCTTTAAAATGTTAATCAATACCCAAATGAATTTCGCAAATACTTCCCACACACAAAAATAAATTCATCATCCAAGAACTTGAAACAGTTACTTCATTCAATTCACAATCTCTAGCATCAAACAAACAAAATCCTAATTGAGTTTTATCACGATATATTCAACGAACTTAAAATTATACCGATATTAATTAGCACAAGATTGACCCCATAGGATATTAGCTCCACATTTTTTGTTATAGCAGAAGCCAGAGCAATTTAGTGGAAGAAAAAAAGTCTCTATCTCCAATGAAAGATCTATAATTGAGATGTAAATTAGCATACAAAACACTACTCAAACTCTGCAGTCTGATGTTTGAATACCTCGCTAATACATAGTACATTCACCTTAATCACAGTGGGTGTGAGAAGCCTCAGAAGCGATTACAGTTGAAGCCCAAAGAGTTACCTGCAAGTCGTAGTGCCATTGCAAATTCAAGCCTGTTGTCAATTGAGAAGAAGCCGCGTTCACGCACCGTTTGCAATTCGATTAAAGTTAGAAACCGCATGATAGATGTTTGTTTGTATGCGTGCACTGTGTATCAGTGTAAACGTATATATTGCAGCAGTTCTGGATCGCAACAATCTTTCACTAATATAATAACGCGCGTGAGCGCCTGGGTCATGCATGTAATCTAACATCAATAGTGTGTAGTTAGAGTAAGGTTAGCTGCATGTATGTAACGTAAAAAGCATTATATTCGACTCTCGAACATGAACGTGAGTACGCGATGAAGGCGGCGGCTGGATAAGGGGGGAAAACGCGCGCGCGATTCCGAGGTCGATTGTAAATCGGTGAAAGCTGCGCCGCGGTGCGACTGACCTGCGCAACGCGCACGCACGTAAGCACACACGGTAGCGTGTGTCCCGATATATATGTTGACTAGCGCGCGATTATGGAGGACACGTACGCTGACCGAGGCTGCGTGCTATGAATCCTATACTACTTCGTCTTGTCACATAAAAAATCAAAGAGAAAAAATAAGAATGAATAAATAGAAGTTTAATGGAGGGAGGAGAAAAAAATCAAGCACACGCCGCTATTGATGTTTTACTTTGTATCTAACGGATGCAATACAAAGCATTGAACTCGTGTCAATTTTATTTTATGGAGATTGAGATGGGTGTATTTGAATGTGAAGATTTTATTGGATGTATTTTTCATGTAGAGTTGAATTGTTTCTCATTGTTATGCATTTCGCGATGTAGAGACATAGCATTGACGCTATGATGACTTTACTGTCGACAATATTGAGAGATTGAGAAGAAAACTGAGTGATTTGACACAATGAAATATGAGAGAGAGAATTACATTTTTGAAAAGTATTACAGTGATTTGGAAAAATATTTCAAAGAGGTTCATGATTATGAGTAGTTACGATAAGTTGTCATCGTTCATTGACTATATAAGATCTGATTGGAGTTCAATATTCTGAATTCAATTATGACATTTGTCATATTGAGGGAATTCACAGACCAAGAGCTATCACTGATTCAGTAGGGAACGGACGGGCGGGTAAAACGAATAATAATCGTTTTTGATCGATGGTCAGTCGATAGAAACATACTAAACTGCCATCTCTTGTGTTGGTCGAAAATAGTAGAATAAATTTTAAACCTACGAAATGTCAATTGTCCAGTTGAAAAAATCGTTTCTACGAAATTTTATGATTTCTACCCAACTCCTATTCAGAAAATGTAAATCATTCTCTCTTTTCAATCAAGGACTCAGTAAAATCACTGTGCAGCAGTTCTAATAATTCACTGACAATATATTTATATTCAATTTTTTTATACCAGTAAAATCAATTTACATCACAATGTCAATGCAATTCAATGCTAATAATCATCCATCACGATTTCACATCGGAAAAAAAGTGAGGTTATTCAATCCAATTAAATTTCTTTCGACTTTACATCTCACAAATACAATATTTCAATTAATCAAAAAAAATTCCCAAATCGTTCACGCAATAAAATTTCAGTTTTTTTTCGACAATTATAAAAAAAGTCCGAATGTATTTGTAACTTCAGTCGGAATCTTTTTTCAATTATAAATGTACATATTCTTTCAGATTGATTGACAGATCGGTGAGGGTCCGTTATCGACAACTCGAATTTTTTATTTTCATTTCTTTCATTCCCAACTAACCGCAATAACGGATTTTGGCTCCCACGCTATGTTTAATTCAATTTTTGTGTCAAATATAAAAAATAATTTTTTTTTTTTATAACACATTACACCTGAACAAACATATAGCGAAAGAGCACACAATTGCCGTGTAGTAGTCCAGCACCTGTTGCTATATATACATACACATATATACATATATTTCTCTGCGTTCAGCTTGAACGCACTTGATGTTCTGGCAAGCGCGCGCAAGGTTCCCACGTCGTAACTTCTGATCCCACTCATGATTCTTAAGGACTGGCTTCGAAGGATCAATTACTTGGCGGGAAAGAAAGAAAAAAAAAGTAATAATAAATGAGAGAAATAAATGGAATAAAGGAATAAAATCAGATGCAAAAAGAAGGATAAATAAATAATATAAAAACGAGTAATCTTGTGAAACTTTGAAGGTTTCTTTTTTTTTTCTCCCATTATTTTAAACTTATTTCATAATTATTGTATTTCTGAGTGAGGGTCAGTTAAACGTTTGTCCGAATGAGAGAAATGAACGATTCAAGTGAAGAGTATCAAGTATGTACCTTCATTTTCCACAATGGTAAATGTTTGTGTGTAAGAAAACGTCTCATTAAACGTCGCTATGAAGATATACAGGTATTCCTATAAAAATATTTATAGACACAGGTATGTGTATGCATGCCAAGCATCGACCTCGTATCTTTGTACTTGTACAAATGCTTCACCATCAAATAATTATCTCACGTGATTGGCATTATTAGCGAACGATTAATGACAAGCATCATACATCATTTCTATTGTGCAATGAACTAAATTATGATATAAAGAAAGAGACGATTGTCTGGTAGTAAAGTTGAAGATATGAAGGCATATAAGAATGCATTAAATCAAATTACATTTCATATAATGAACAATGGTAGTGCGTTTGATGATTTTCAACATGGATGAGTATAGAAATGAAACTGATTATCACCGGGGAAGAAAACAATAAAATAAAATAAAAGTTTGATAATTAATTTAGATTTATACCTGTATGCTTGAGGTTAGAAGAACGTGGGAAAAGAATTAATCGTAGATACTACGTGAATATTGATTTAATTGAATACTAATTACAATGAGGAAAGGAGAACATTGAAGAATCAATGGATTGAAGAACTTGGAAGTAGAACGTTGCTGGAATAAAATAGCATTTTCCGATATTTAACGTTCTGATACATAAAAATCTTCAGCAGTTTAAATTTATTGATTCAATTACAGTCTGAAATGTTTGATCCACTGTTTTTTTCTTTTCTTTTCTTCAATTTTGCACTGGAATTGGCTACATGGGAAAAAATTTCTAACTGCATTTATAAATAATAAACCACAAATAAATATCATAGATGTTGCAGTGAATACGGAATTACATATTCGACTAGACCTTATTCCATCATGATATTCATGATGTTCAGTCCCTACAGAGATTTCAACGTAAAAGGGTCACATTTATAAACAAGTTCACGACTCTTTGCAGACTCTGGAAATTATCAAAGTGGTTCAACGTTATACTAAATATTTTCTTACAACTATTAAATATGAAGCATTCACGGTGTTTCACCGCAAACGTTGTCGTTTGTGTGTTACTAATTACGTGACTTTAACTGGAAGTTCATATACTAAAGCTTTTTACAAGGTTGAAAAATGTTATTTTCTGTCGGTATAATTCAATAAGTAAATATGATCACAAAGGCTTGTCTACAAAGCAATATCACATTCTTCTGATAAAATTTATTAGAATCGAAGCTGAAAGAGAGTGGACTTTTGTCATTTTTTTCATCTAATAAAGAGTTGGAATTTCAGAATAAAATGTTCAACGCATCATGGGATATTTTGTAATATTCTTTCATCAAAAAATTTTGTCTATGACATTCCACCGCGTGATATATTGAAAGGTTTTTTTCTTCTCTCTTTTAATATTTCCACATGTGATAGCAATTGTTGATAGTACTTGATGACGTTCCCTCGTTTCTGAATGGTTATCTCTTCAATATTTAAGAATATATCTTTTAAAATAATGTTACTTTTGAATAATGTTTTATCGCAATTCTTCTTTCGTGAAATTTCGTTAAAAAATATTCCGATTTTATTTACAATGTTACTCATAAATGACTCCACTGAAATGATTGCAAATCAACATTTAAGTATCATTTAATTTTTGTTATTAGGATATGGAAGTGTATCAATTACGCTTGAAATCAAATGTAATGAAGCTTGATCGTCAAGTTCGATTCTAATAGTTAGTTAAATTGCCAATTAGAGATCCAGAGAAACTAAATCTCAAAGTTTATTAACTCAGTTCGGTAAGTTGCGTTTTTGCAACTCTATTTTAATATGTATATGATAGAATGATCGTTGTTACGATCTTCTGCACGAGTTTTAATCTATTGATGAAGAGTTTAAAGTTCGTCTAAGTCTTTCACCAATTAAATTGTGTTTATAGTTTGGCCACAATAGTGGGAATTCCCTTTGGTATCTAATTTACAAAACTTAAACTCACCCATTTCTAAAGCAACAGTTTTCCTAAAATAATTATATCATCCAATAATAGAATATTTATTTGAATAATATTTCATCCTCCGAATTATGTATGAAGAATAAAAATAAGTTTTGGCTGGTAAAATATATCCGAAAATTTATCTCATATGTTTTATGAAAATATGAAAATCAGGATGTTTAAATATATTTCGGTGTATATTGGATAATACTTCGATGATAATTCGCCAACGTTCACATATTCGTGAAACCCAGAAGTTGGAATAGCGCCAATAAATATCTATTCCTGTTGGAGTACTGTTATATTATAACAAGGGACTAATTATTCCACTTTGGAAACAATGTGAAGTGGACGTAGAGTGAGTGGGTGAGAAGATGAGTGGAATTGTGGACGAATGAGGGATGAAGAGGGTGAATGGTTGAATAGAGATGAGAAAGATGAGGATGGGCAGTAGAAATTGTGGATGGGGAATGAAATAGATAGATGAAGGAGGACTATTCACTCAGAGTTAAATCTAATATCGAACAACGAACTTTTGGGGGCACAGCCGGTATGCATAATCGCCCAAATGATTGAAACAGAAGGCTGGAATGGAGCCAGAGTATGGCACAGCGCGTGCGGTGTGTGTATACGAATTGGACCAGTTACAATAATACAAAACGCATATATTCCTGTGTTAGAAACATGCATATGCATATAAACAAACGTGTACATATGTATATGAATTGAATTGAGTATTTGTGTATGAAACCAATAACCCTCATGCCAGTTATAAGATCTGTGTCCACTCCAAGGTACCCTCGATAACTTTCATGATGTTTATTTATGTTGACATACAGAATCAGAATATTTTCGTCCACATTTTGGCAGGCGAATATTTTATAATTATTTGTTATTAATAAATTTATTGTTTCATCGCCATGGCAAAATGGCCGCAAGCTCTAGAAGGCAATGGTCATTGTTGAACTCTCTTTTCTTAAAATGAAAAATCGTAGCATTCCATTTTTATTCATTTTCATGATAATTAGAGACGAATTTTTTTTCATCGTTTGAATGAGGCACACTTCTGCATTCCGAAATGTTTCACGAAATCTTGTTTAAGGTTCAAACATGATTTCAACTGTGTCAAGGAAAATGCGAAAGCTTCAACAATTTCAGAAATTTCAGTGCGAAATTGCGGACAAATGTTTTTTCACAGTTAAATCAATATTTTCTTGAATTGAAAAATTGAAATAATAAAGATTTTAAATTTCACATTAAATCACTATAATTCGTATGAATTAATTAACAACAAATAAAGAGTCATCACTTACAGATGCGGAACACATAATTGAATTCTAATATTCATTGAACAACCACGAATTAATAATAGACCTGAACTATTCTTGAAATAATCTTCCATTAAATGTTAATCAACTTTTCCCTAAGGCGACAATTATTGTTCGATCTAGTCCTTTTTTTTCTTCTCAATATCGCAATCATTGTCATACATATATATCTGTACGTAAATATGGAAATGATATTCATACACGATGTTGTATACACAACGCGTTATTACATACTCGAGTTTGCCATATAGTTTAGCTTCAACTTCCGGTCAATGTGATGGACAGGATGGCAAACGTTATGCGCGAATGAAATTAAAAAGCGATCTTGCGTTTCCAAATGGTTGCGCACATGCGTACAAACATATGTGCCCATACACAAATACATTCATGTGTTATCTCTATTCAAATAGATGAAACATAAAATACAAGTGAACCTCATAAACGCAAATCCATTCAGAGCAAATTCATATGAATATTTATTCCGATATTTTATGGTACCGAATAATAAAACTGAAATAGCTTTGAATTAGATTGCGAAATGACACGATCTCTATACATCTATACAAATTCATGCATATAAATTTGTAATAACAAAAATTTAAGAATATAAAACAGATAATAACAAATACTACTTTATGAATGATTATATATTTTATTGAAATTTTATTTTCCAATTTAATTGTTAAAAATGTAGCGTATTGGAATTTTCACAACTATCCACTCCTCAATTTTCGCGCATGAGCGATTCTTATTATTGTAATCTCCTTTAAACTACAAATCGATAAATGTTTCAATGCATGAACGATAAGAAAGTGAGATGTTTAATAAAGATGGAACATAGGCGCGTGCAATTACATACAAATATGATGAGGAAAAATGGATAAATAAGTAGATGAATGGAATAAGTATGTAAACAAAATCGACAAATCACCAACGCAATTGCATGTGGGTCGTTATTGTAAATGTCGATCTTTTACGATCGACAACTTTCTATTCTCATTAACTTTGCTCACAAACTGTATAATACTCCTTCCTCCTCATTACCCTCTCTTTACAGTACCCACTTATACACGCACACACACACATTACTCTCTTTTATTCTCGCTCCTAATTTACAACTATATGTATATACTTCAGTGTTGAACAACGCCATTTATAAAATCTAGCCGCACATGTGCTAACCACATCACCACAACTCGAGGCAGTAAATTTTTCCTATTTTACGACCTAAAAACTTCTTTATTTGTTATAATATTTTTTTTTTCTTTCTTTCTTTCTTTCTTTCATTACGACCTAACATTGACCGCAAGATGTTTGGAGAATACAATTAGCGAGAGAATACAGTTAACGAATAAAATTTACTAGACGTCACAGACACGTCTGTCTCGGCCACGAGACAGACGTAATGAAGAGAGAAAAGAAAAAAAAATGGACGAAAAAATACGTGACTGTACGAAACATTTATGGATATAGAATTTGTTGTTATTTCTTTTTTCTATTTATTCTTTTCTTGTTCTCGCTTTCGTATGTGTCACATTAACAGCATGAATGAGGCGACTGTGATGGAGGCCAAGTGGAAAAATAGAAAAGTCATGATGATAAAAAAAAAAAATAACTCTCAATTGCGATTAAATCGTTCAAGTATGACAGCTATGAGAATTGCCTTGACTGATATATCCCGGAATGAGTTAAATCTTTATGAGATAATATTTAATTGTTCAACTTTGAAGATTGCATCGCGCATAATAATACAATTATCATGAACGGTCGTATGAATTTATTGGTCACAGAGTAACCAGAGAAATAGAAATGAGAACAGAGGAAAAAATTGGAAGACGAATTAGTAATGATTAGGATAAAGGGAAAGATCAAAATTATCCAACTTACTTTAGTGGAGAAAAATTGAATTGTAATGATAGAAAAATGGATAAATGTATATCGCACTCTAGTACACGATCAAAACGTGAGTTCAATGTCGAATGTTGCGTCATTATGTATGTGCTCGACCTCGCTCTAATTGTTGATTATCGCGTACTCACAACGTTGCAATCATCAAGCAGTAAATACGGTTCATAGCATCAAATTACGTTGACAAAACAAGGTATCGTAGACTATAAATCGGAAGATATTTTCCCAACTCCTTTTTTTTATAAGTAAGAAATGGAAGAACGAAAAAAAAAAATTAAAAGCTGAGTAGAAATTCTTTGAAATCCCCTTCTCTTCCAGTCGGATGTTTCAGTAATTTTCTTCTTCTTTGTTCTTGACCATCTTGATATGGAATTTATATGTAAATAAAAATACGGTCCTATAAATTTCAGAGTAATTGTGCAGAAAAATTTGAAAAATTATGTAAATTTCTTATTTAGTCGCCATTTCAAGTCTCTGGAGCGAACAAACCGTGGGCTCTCATTCTCGTTTTCTCTCCAACTGTCCCTCTTCCTCATTACCACATTTTTTATCTTTGTCTGTCAACTCAACATTGCGAATGCAACTGCTGAATTTACGATTCTTACTTTTACCTCAATGCTGAAGAGGGTTCTCTTTATGAACAATTTGCCTGCCTAACTCGTTTACGACTGGTAACAGGGGACCGACCTCTACTACTCATTTCTCCACCCAAACTGCCACTGCTTCTACTACTACTGGAGGTCATCAAAAGATCCAAATACTAGAGATGTGCAACCTCCTTGGAGTGTAGCAATGAAAACTTCTCTATTATTTTGTGAAGACGTGATTTCATTCCTCGCGGTTACAGTGAATTTATATACAAAATTTTATTTACGATGCCATTTTCTTATTCATCGTCCTTTATAACATTCATGCGCAAAATAATGAAGATTATATATACCATTTATCATGAATAAAAATGTTTTTATGTTTTTTTTATTGCTCAATATTTCTAATTCACTTTTAGATCCAATTTTCTGTTATACGTCGATTATTTATGATTCCAAATTATCAATGTTGAATAATATGCTTATTTGCTTATGACTCTTTTTGTCACAAGAATCTGTCAATATATCTACTGATTCTCTAAAAACTGTGAATAATACATGAACTTTTTCCGTATTTTCAACAGAAATAAGCTTCAAAGATGTAAAATAACTGCTGGGTTTTTATAAGAATGGAAGAAAAAGACTCGAATCAATGCAAGAAAAAATGAATAATCATAGACGATAAACAAATGTTATGATATCGCGTTTACATACTGGAGAAATGTCATTTTTTAACGAAAAATATGAAGTGCGAATATGTAATTATTTAAGATTCAACAATGCTTTCTCCAGTACAGTCGCTGTACAAACACATGGAAAAGTATTACGAGCCATACTCGTTAAAGAATTGATAACATTTCTTACAATTTATTTTATCCGATCTTCACGCATAGAAGAAAAAAGAATTTCGTTTTTCTTCTGCTACTTTAAAAATATAAATGAAATCACAATTAATTTCTTTTCGAGCCATAATTCTGATTCTGATTTTCTGTGAATTCAATGTAGAGTTTGATAACAAATAAGCAAAAGAACAAAAGCATCGTTTTTCTCGATAAAAACTATGTTTTTCATCGTTTCCCTATGTTGAACATCAATCTGCCATAACTGGCAAGAAAAAGAATCAAAACAATTCAATCGCTTTATGCAAAATTAAAAAGAAAGTTTTAATTTGTTTATTACATAGCGCAAGCAATTATTTGTATATCAACTGTGGCTGCTGCAAGACAGATTCAACGGGCATGTCCGCCATGAAATGGAAAAAAAATCGATTCTACACGCCATTGAAGAGAAAAATTTGAGAAAAGCGAAATCTAGTTCATGCTCTTGCTCTTAAAGTTTTGTGATCTCAACGAGTTTGGGTTGTGTGTTTGCGTTCATTTTCATCTAACAACTATTAAATCGCACATTTAAACATAATTTCCAGTGTTGCCTTGGGTTTTTTGGAATGCAGGTGTTCGTCACTGGATATTATATTAAATTCTCGAACTAATTTTGTCTAAAATTATATAAATGTCGATGTTTGAAGAGACCCTGATACCGTCTCCAAATCATGTTCCACCAGCAGACTAGTTATTAATTAATTCAAGAGACTTAACCCAAATGTTACATTTTCCAATTTAAAAAGTAACTTTGATTACATTGTGTAGCACCCGTCCACTACAAACCATTCAAAAAGTCAATGGATAATTCAACATCCTGGATTTCATGAATAAATACAACTTGACATAAAAGCTTCATAAGCAGACTCGTCACTTACATCAAACCAAGCTACCGAAGTTCATATTTAATATTTTTATTTCAATCAACGTCTCTTAACTCTTTCTATGAACTTGGACATTCATTCCCACTTCAAGCAGTAAAAAGAAGACACTTTTGAGATGACAAATATTATTTTTGATATAAAAATCTGTCGTGGTAATTACATTCATATCAACGCAGAAAAGCGAACGTCATTATCCTATGAAATGAACAAAATAAATAATCAAACAATTCTTCAGGTGATACAAAAAAACTACTTATTTCACATTGAAATGAGCCCATTTGCATTACAATTACATATTTTTCATCTCAACATATCTTCAATATAAAATTCGTAGTCATTGTATTTGTGTTTCACTGACAATAAAAATATCATATCGGATGTCTCGTAAGCATTCAACTTTTAAAGGTACCAATCGCTCCCACATATTTTTCCTGTATAATAGTAATAAATTGGTAACTATTTTTATGCACATATATACATATACAAAGTTGCTTCTCCTCCACTTTCTTTCTAGTGGAATATTCCCAATATCTAGACACACACTCTCCTGCACATGACCTCTCTTCCATCTTGAAAATTTCATAACACTCTACTCGCTTATGTATATATATAATCTATCTGTGTAGATATAACCATCAAGAATGAGTAGCGAGAGAGGACAGCGAGAAGAGTGAGGGTATACTTTTATGACCCAACGATAATGATCATGCGAGAGTAGGCGTCGCGCGAATCCGCAAGATCGTAAGGGGGCGTTTTCTTCGCGTCGAAAAGCGAAACGATCAATCATCGCCCTCTTTCGGGCGCGCACAACTTCACGCTAAAGGTGATTTCGCGTAATTTACCCCACCATTTTCTCCCTTGCTCTTCCATATCGTGACCATATACAACATCGTGACGAGAGCGCGCTTCAATGTCGGTAAAGAATCTTGTGGTTATCGGTCGGGTTTATACACAGTGTGTATCAAAATTGCAACGTTTTCCATTTATGATAGATTACTCAGTTTATCACTGATATCGAAAAATACTTTATTCACATCTTCAGGAAGAATTCCGTTGTATAATGTGAATATGTGCATAATGTAATAAAATCTAATGGTGAAAATGACGTAAAAAATTTGTAGAAAATCATTGAACCAAATTTCAACGATTTAGCATTTCCATGTGGCGATTGATAGTTTAATATTATTTATGGTTTCATGAATGACTGTAATAAAATTCGTTAAGGGGTTGAAGTAACTCTTAATGTCATTACCAGATTGAATTCTACCTGTATACATTGAACATTTATAAAACTATATCTGCAATGCCGCCGAAAGGCAATAATAATTGGGCATCAATTCATTGCATCATTTCAAGGAGATATTTTGGGCATCCTTAAATATGAGTGACAGAAAAATTGTTTGGGCAAATTCACGATTTGTTGTTTATCGAGGGCGTAATCTGTGAGATTATTGATGACTACTTTTCAATACCAAAAATACTGCAATAATAAGTCCAGAAGCCCAAGTAAATTATGAAGTAGATAGCACAGTTGAAAGCTAAATTGCTAAACTACATATATGAGCAATTAAATGAGATATACTATAATTTCAATTATAAATTCCTTTTTTCTTTATCTCTTTAATCATCAAATCTGGCTTTAAATATCAAAATTCATAAAACATAAATCAGTGGAAAATACCGAAAAACCTCTAAAAGATTCTTTCTTTTACAATCAAACAATTGTTTGTACTACTCGCACCCATTCTTCAACAATGTAACTTCTACCAATACTATTGCAATAATTCCCGACTCAATCGAAAACATCTCCGACGAGTAATAGTACTAAAGAACTTGTGCATGCCGCTGTGAAACGAGGGAAAAGTTATGATATCCTGAAAATGGGATTTGGAAAAAAAAAATAAAAAATAAATTATGATTGAATCAACTGAGTGTTCCCCAGTGAAATGGCAGTGGACTCTTTAATTCTAAATAAACATAGTTTTCAGTTTCATCAACGAAAAAACTGAATTATTCTGACACACCCTATGTAACGAGGAAGGAATAAAAAACTGATGTTAAAATGCAGTGTCAGTGTATGTGTATGTGTATGTGATGAAGACAGAATAAATGTAAAGGCCATAGGGTTATTCACCTATATATACTAGAGGGGGAATTCTAATGATAATTATATTCACATTAGAGCTCGTGAGTCGCGCTCGTCCATCAGCCAAGGCGTTTATGCCTTGCGGGGTGGCCGGTATTAGCTCTTTAAAACGCACGATTTCTTTTTATGTATTTTTTTTTCTCTCAGCATTATTTATTTCCCCTCAACTCGAATGTTATGTCTATGGCACTGACCTGCCACAAATTTATGATATATAATGCGAACGAAAGAAAAAAAAACGAGAATTCTATTATAAATTCTATTATGTAAAATAATCATGCGCAATTAATGTGAACAAAGAACTTTATATAGTCCATGAAAATAGGAAAGAATGAAGACAGAAAAACAAATATAAGGCGAGCAATTGGATTCTAGAGAACTTTGATGCACTTCAATCCACCGCTATATTCGGCTCAGCTTACATAGCTATGCAACAAAAATGTAACCACACGAGCCCGATGCCTCGGAAGTTATTTTCAACGAAGAAGAAGATGCATTAAACTTCCAACAAGTCATTAACTGTGAAGACAAAGTTGAAGAGATATTGCTTCGACTGCATTTCTCAAATTCATGCAAACAACATAGAGAGAAACGTTTGGCGGTGAAGATTCCGAAAATTTTATCTCAACTTGGATCAAAAAATTTTGTTCCTTTTATTTCCACATCTCTGATACTTTTGAACTAACATGTCCGCGTACTTTCCGTAAAGTGCCTATAATAAATTAAAGTTGAACGTAAAGTTCGGATATATTCATGGTGACAAATAGAACAAAGTGAACGAGTATTGACCACGACCCATCGTCACCAATATCATGCTTTGGACCTTTCAGTTTCTCAACGTGTCAAAGCTTCTTACTCACGCATTGACGATGTGAAATAGTTTTCAAAAGGGGTTTCACAAAGTTTAACAGTATTGAAGATAGTCAGTAGAAGGAGGGCCAATATAACGTGTGACAGACGGAATCTTTCAACCAATAAGTCTTTAGGGCCGCAACAACTTTTCCTTTGTACATGTTAGGCAAAGAGAAATGTACGTTCAACTGGACACAGCCGTCAAAGGCCCGTGTCCAACGGTCTTTCCCTTTCACGTTGCTAAGGGAATTGAGTTCTCATCATTTTCACACCTTTCGAATCAATACAGACACGAAAATGAATGAAACAATTTATAGTCCAACGAATAATAGGTGATCTGAAACAATTTTGAGATTCCTATATATTTCAATTGTTTACTGACAGCTCTCGGTTTCCATATTTTGTTTTCGCTCGCTCTCACTCGCACTCATTCCGCGCCGTCGACATCGAAAGAAGACATCGCTGTGAGCGGAAGCAAGGGTACCGATATCTTTCTCTCGCTCTCCGGCCAAGCGGTGCTCATTTGTAGAGGTTCGACGATTTTTCGGGCATTCAATTTTTTGAAAATTATGTAGCAACTTACCTGTCAATGATGGAAAACATTCGCTAGAGTTTTCCATGTGAAATTTTATGCTCTACAACTTTTGTTTGAAACTTTTTCCCGTTTTCTCATTTTTTCATGAGATATACGCGTTTCCAACTTTCGACAATTTTTTTGACCATGCTGCGGCCAATATTTTTGAAAATTTTTTTCGTAGATCGACTCGCAATGTTGAAAACTATATATTAAAAAATTTGCAACCTGTATCTCAAAATTGTTTCAGATCCGAACTTTTCGTTGGACTATTATGGTAGTAGACGTGTGGTGAAGACTTTTATTTTTTAGGAACGTGAAGTTTAAGTAGAACCCACGTACTACAATTTGAAGCTTTACTGAATAGAAATTCACGCTTGAATAATACGAAAAAGGGATGAATATGAAAAACTTCGCGGAGGATAATATTCACGGGATTTTTTGCGTTTTCCTGGGGCAAAATGATTCTTGGTCTAAAGTGAAATATCATTCAAGACAATGACATTTTTCTTTCGTCAAACAAATTTTAGAAAACAGTGCAACTCTATGAACTCTGTGTTGCCATCAGTAATTTTCCTTGATCAGCCAATGAAATTTCTGAATGTGGGCAAATCCTAACTTTTTTGAACTAAAAATACTTTGCAAAATTGTACCAAAACTTTACCACCATAAAAAACCCACAAAAACAGTGATATAAAAATAGATATTTCTAATTTTAATTTATTACTATTTCATTTGCAATTAAATATTTGATTGAATGATGTTTATAGTAAAAATTTATGGTGCTTCCGTGTTGGCAACCTGATTGCATGACTTTGAACCCACCAAAAATTCCTAGTGGATACGGAAATGCTTGTAAATCTTGCAACTTGTCGGTTCGCACTCACTCACTCATTCGCACACTTCTTCGTTCTCTACCTCGCCCCACCTCTCAGAAATGGGAGACACTTCGAAGTAAAACGACCCAGTGTGTTTGCCACGCTGATTAGAACATCCTGTGCAACTTCCACCCAACCGTTTAATTTGCAAGCCGGAGCCCAAACAAATTTCGTGCTCAAAATGCACATATACATGCCCTCTACTGTCTCTCAACCTCCGAATTTACGCTTGTGTATGAACAAGAAAGGGAATTAAGGGCATTAAGGGAATGTGTAATTACGAATGAATATGCATTAAACATATGTTGTACAAAAGTGTTTCGGCATCGCCTTTTTTTTTTCTTCCATTTTTCTTCTGATTAGCAGCGTCGCTATACATAATTATTTAGAATTTTGTCATACGGTTACCGTATGTTTTTATGCATGGAAATTGTAATTAAATAAGTTTGACATAACGACTGACAATTGTTTGTAATAACATTGATAATTTTGTTAATTATTAAAGAAACATAATACAATGACGTTTGAAATAATGACTTCCGTGTCGACAATCGCAGTAAACCGAATATTCAGTTTCAATGTTTGATCGGTAATCCAATATCCAGATAAATATTTTTCTTATGTGGTTTCATTTGATAACGAAATAGATAGAGTGAATACAAAGACAAACTTGTGTTACATATTCCAGAGTTGTCAAAAAAAGTTGTTTGAAGAAATTCGCTTATACAAACACTAAAAGTTACCTGTACAAGAGTAACTAAGAATGGTAACTAGAATAACATAACTAGAATTCGAAATAATTTTATTCGTAATTTTCGAATTACGAAACGAATGTTCATGATGGTTGGACACGGATGCCAGAAGTAAAGAGTGAGATGGAGAGTGAATAGCATGCATAGAGGGCGCTCCAGTCGTAAACTCAGAATCGAATGGGCAAATCACAGTCATGCGGAAGTGCCTGGAGGACTCTTGGTCGACAATTCTCGTGGGATTCACGCGGAACGACTTTACCAACGGACACGACAGACGATGTCGTAATGTTTGATGAGATCGGGTTGAAAACGCGCGTATGAAAAGATGACGATGGCGGCAGCAACGGCAAAGACGACGATCACGACAACCCTATATATACATACTCACACAGGCAAACATATATTATATATACAATGCTTTCATTCGAGAAAACTTCTAAGCGATAGCGCACACACAACTACTACGTGAACGTAAGACCAAAGTAGAGATGGTCTGGACGAGGTCAGACGACGACTCGATGCTCAACAACGATAAAGGACACTTGCGCGCACACCCGCATACACGAACACACACTAACGCGTGTGCGGCTAATCTTCTGTCTACAGAATGGTCAAACGCCAACGCTTCCAACTTTTGCGTCAATCTCAACTTACTTCAGACAAATGTGATAAAGAATTTAGAAAATTTCTCATTAATGGAGTTGGCTTCATGAAATTGTTATGACAAGATTTCTTTGAAATTCTAATGATATAGGTCGGATAAATACTTGTGAAACGAGTTATACAAATACAATTAACCATCGTTAATAAAAAAAAATGTGAGCACTTAAAATTGTCGGATCATCACACGCTGTGTCTTCGAAATGTTTTTGGATACCAAGAGAGATTATTCATCATGATGAAACCGCATAAATCATCACCCAGTAATCGATACACTGTTCAATCATAGTTGGGACTGATTTCGATTTAGATTCAAGAGAGGAAATTCTATGGAGATAATGTGAAAACCTTATGGGAAATGAACTGGTAAATTTTTTGTGATGATCGGTTGATAAAATACTTCGGATCCAGTTGAAAAATTTCGTCAAAGTGTAAATCAAGGATATTCGTCTTTACAATTCGAAAATGGTTGATCATCTTGAAAGTTTTTTTCCCGACGAACTAATTTTCAAAACATTCCATCAAATCTTCCTCGTCTATATTCTGCCATCCTCATATTCCCTCATCAGCAACTTTTCAATCACTCATGATGTACTGAAAAGAACTTAAATTCTACTTCATCGGATGTTCGTAAAAAAAAAACCTTTCAAAAAATTTGCCATCTGTACATCTAAAACCCAACCAGAATGAGTGTAAAGTTTCATAAATACACTTTCCATATTCCTCGAATCATGTTCAACAATAAAAGAAGATCACATTCAATTTCATTTCATCCCTCTCCAAGTCACTACTTTACCAAATACAACAAAGGCATTGTGAAAATTTCCTACTTGCTGACCAGAAGATATAAAGTACTTTTTCAAAAAGTCGAGAATGTAACTCAACTTTTCATTTCAATTCCATACCTTCAGCATCATTCTTCTCGCTCCGCCCAATATCAAATCTCATTAAATTGGATTGAATCAAAAAAAGAAAAAAAAAACATGAATAACGTCATGTTGGATCGAAAACCGATATGCATTCTTTGATTGGTTGCGTGAGATTATTGTGCTACGCAAGGGATCAAGTTATATACATTAATTCATAAACATACATATATATATAAACTCACAATGAATAGATTATTTTTTTATCGGTTTGTAGTTGTCAATCTGAAAATAATTGAGTCGAGATTAAAATGTCTTGTGGTTTTCAGTCTTGAAGTCGTCCTCCCTTATTCTCTTGGGTTCACCTTGTATTCGCACACATTGCTATTTCGATGTCTGTCAATATGTCGATGTGATGAACACATACAAACATATATACTCGCACGCTTGTAGTTATAATGAGAAAACCTGTGTGGCTTAGAATTGATGTGTTCTACACCGTGTACGATATACAGACAAACGATCGAGTTCACAACAGCTCTCGTCAATTTCAACATTATTTATCTATATATATTTATACCTGTTTGAGTGCATTTATATATGTGTATGACAGCTGATGAAAAATGGAGCGTTGCACATCGCGCGCGGCATCATTAAACCACTCCCTATTTCGCGCTTTACGAGTTACCAACATACCGCTGTACCACCTTCTGTGAATTGCCAGGAAATAGTGTACATACGTGTGTCACATACACACATAAATATAAATATATATGTGAGTGTGGTAGGCAACCAGTGACATAAACCGCAATTTTATTACTTATATCGTGACTACAACTTTTTTCTTCGCCTTTTATTTTTTGGTTTCGCCTCGTTCTCAATTTTGTCCTGTCTCTTTTCTAGTAATTTCTTCTTTTTTTTTTTTATTCTGGTTTTTCTTCATTATTTCATGTCATATTATTGTTTGAAACTAAAACAAAGATGAAACATAATTCACCGCATGAACTGTATAAAAATAATTTATACTGAAATAAATGTATATATATATATATATGTATTTTTTTTATATGTTTGTACTTTGTTTTGTTGAAAGAATTTATTTTTGACGTAAATTATTTTCATGAAAAGTTTCTAAAACTTCACGTTGAGAATTTGTAATTAAGTGTCCCTGCAATATAAAGAGAGAGATGAAGTCTAGTCACATGTATATAGATTCATTCCAAATGAATTAATTTTCACAGTTGACGATTGTCGGAAATCTGTCGGGAGAAAAAAATAATAATAATAAAAAATTGTCACTGGCAGAGACATTCGCATTTATGATTGAATCGCGTAACAGTTGACAGGTCATACTCTTTGTCTCTTTTTTTTTTTTATTATATTTGTTAAATAATATTTTCCCACTGCCATTTTCACCTATACTACACATTCAACTCATCGTCACTTTTTATTTACTTCACTTCGTATCTATGTATATATTTATTTTTGTTATGTACAGTGTCTCACTATTCTCGATACACAATATCTATGTACACTATATATATATATATATATATATATATGAACTATATACCACGCCCGTTTGCTGTTTCAATTTAACTCATCCGAATCAACGATCCATTATCACGAACGCCATTACTCATGTACCTGGCATACGCAGTTCCCGTCGACGTCTCAGCCAGTCCATTTCCTCCTTTCGCGAGACACTTCATCGTTTTATACTTTTTATTTATTTATTTATTTATTTATTCTTATGTATATATATATATATGTATATATATATTATTGATGCGATGATATATGTATATATAGATCTACCAACTCTTCATTTTATTCTTATTTCATTTCGATTGCTTGTTTCTTCTTCTCCACCCTTCCTTTTTATTGTTATTACAGTTTTTTTCATAGCAAATCGATCAGAAGTTCAGACACGTGATATTATGTGATGTAAATTCACACATACACTGAATAATATGTGTGTATTTGTAGCTGTATAGAATGTATGACAATCGATATTGAAGGGAGCAGAGTGTCGACCTCCGCAAACACGTCTCTCTAACTCGCTCTCTTCTTTCTTCTTCATTCTCGACATCTATATATATATATATATATATTTATACATATATACACTTATCTCTATCATATTTCCGCTTCCCCCTGGTTCTGCTCTCTACCCTATCTTCCAGCAACCTTTCTCCGTTATGCACATCGTCGTGTGGACACGCGATAGCGTCACGTTCGTGAGCGTGATCACGAATCACAAGGTAGATTAAGCCACTGGTGGAGACACCTCAATCCTTCACTGCACGCGATACATCTGTGAGCGCGTGGGTCCTTGAGTTTGTTCATCTTGTCACACAGTTATGTTTATGTATATTTGTGTATGGGTATATCACAATGATATTAGAAATACACATGACATGAACAAATAATAATAAAAAAAGAATTGAATTTTCTCATGATGTGATGGCGTGAATAGAGTCAAATATGCTATTACAGGGAAATTATTGAAGATTGAAACAGAACGAAATTCAATTTTTCAATTTACGTGTGTGCTGTTTTATTTTAGTTTTATTTTATTTTCTCAGTTATATTTTGTGTATTGATATTTAGATTGAGAATTTGTCATTACTATATTTAGTTTGTTGTGGTGATAAAATTCTATTTTAATTGTTTAGAAATTTATGGTGATTTTATTGTAAACTAATGAAGGATAATCAAACATTTAAATATATCCTTGTTCTATAGTTTTTATCAGATTAGTCAACAAGATTTAACGAACTAGTTTGTAATGCTTTATATGGTATCGGATTGGTATCAAGTGGTGTTTTATTAATTATATGTTCAAAATGTTTGCATGTGATATATTAAATGGGGTTAGATTCGAGATTGAAATGAGACATAAAAATTCCGAAATCTTTTATATCAAAACATATAAAACTACTAAACTTCAATTTTTCATATTTTAATCTAAACTCGTGATCTAAATTCATGGGTCATTCGTGACTTTGCCAAATAGATAAGTTGTTATTTCTGGTGTTCATATCTCAGTCAGATAATAGTTAAAAAATTAATCTTCATAAAATATAACAGTTCAGTTTCATAATTGAGATAGCAAAATATATCTACAAACTTTTTCGCAATATTTGTGAAAGTAAAAAGTTAATTCCATATTTCGCGAGAATGACTAACTCATGTGGAGGATTGATGAATAGCAGAAACATAGATGAGGATTCTACGTTAACTTTATCAGTAACGCAAAGTTTTCAGGAGTAATGTGAAGTTTTTGTACAGAAAAATGACTCTATTTGACATTAAATCAAGATGAAATTTGATCATTACATGAAACTTCTTTTTCTTTCATATGTTCTTCCAACTGATCAGACATAACTTGACAGACTTGCATAAAATCGAATTTTGATTAATTATGAATAAATTTAAAGTTATTCTCACCGCAAATTTATATCTATTGCTCGTGGATAAACTAAGCTACAATCTACATAAAATTTTGACGTGAACGTCAGTAAATATGTTTCCTGCTCTCTGAAAAATATAAATTCTAGTTAGAGCCTAAATCTCTACAATGAATCAAAAACAATTAAATGTTTTTAATCTAATTTCTCGTTATTTCTTCATCTTCTTCTGTTTTACTCTTTCGGATATAAAAACAACAAATCTCCTGGTATCTCTATTGTACCGGATCGAAATTAAGATAAATCTTGGCGAGACGATGGCGCGCGCATAGACCACAGATACTTTTCGCTTCCAACGATCTTTATACACGATTATAAATCGTTGGATTAAGTCTCGCGACCACGCTCCTGCACACGCGTAAATATACACAGAAAACATTCACCTATAACCATAGATGTATAATCACATAGAAACATCTATCTGTCTGTGATATCGTCTAATCTACATTCACATATACAGAAACACATTTAATTATGAAACAAATAAAAATATACAACTGTCACCAAAGAGCTCGAATGGAGTAATGAAGAAATGCTCGTGATAGAACGGTCATTAAATACAAATTATATTTTATAAGTCATACAGGACATTATAAATGAATTCATTCACATAAATTCTATCAAATAAACACACACAAGGCCACAAAGCGTGCGATTATGATGATGAAATGCATACAATCAAGATATAGAGTCGTTTATAGTTTGTCGTTGTAAAAACGGTTAGAAGTCATGGTGAAATTGAAAAAAAAAAACATTGGAAAATGAAAAAAATATACAGACAAAGCCGCGATGGAGCGAGGTGGACGCGAATGCGTAAAGGCAGGTGTAAGCTTCCATGTATATACATATATATTTACGGCTCACACTCGCATGTGTATGTGTATTTGTGTGTATGTGTGAATATATAACGCAAACCGTGTTTCACGTTCACTCGTTTGCATCAATGGGGGCACAGCCATTAATCTTACGAGGGGCTCGCTAAATGACTGATGGACGCACGAGACGACTCGAGCTCGGTAAAACGCGTGTATGTACGTATATGCATGCATATATGCGTATGTGCGTATGTGCTAGTGCATGTTTACATGTCTGTGTGTATTGGTCAGCGTAAAATACGCGTCCACACGGTTTTTACTGAACCTGATAGTGTTTGCATGGTGGGTTTGTACGTTACTATCGTGTTTTTTTTTTTTTTTTTTTTTTCCCCTTTTGATACAGAAACACGGAAGTGTACGTGTGAGTTTGTGTATATATTTTTTAAAGTATGATTGAGTGGAATATATTTATTTATTTGATTGTATTGTGGGAGTATTGTGGCGATTTTTCTCCATTGGCTTTTCTGAGTGTCTTGTTGCCTTGAATAATTTTGTTTGGGACTCTGTGATATTACGCAGGTGTACTCGTTTCATAAGTTTGGAGATGTGGATTCATAAATTGTCCAGTTAGTGAAAGTTTTCGCCACGTTTGAATGTTCTGAAGATATTCTGAGGGATGTTTTACGATTGGCGGGAAGTTTTGGTTCAATTATTGTTCAAGCGGAATAAAATACTTATCAGGAATTTCCAAAGAAATCGCGTGTTTTTTTTTCTCTGCATTTATTCACAAAGTACGGATTTTCTCTTGAAAATATGCGAATGAGATGTCCATATTGGGATTCTTGGGAAGCGATAATGACATATTATCTGGTTTGAGCGGTTGAGAGTGAAATCATCTTGCTAAAGTTTAATCGCTTTTCCTTCGAAGTCCGTTTCGGGTCACTGGAAATACCAATTCGTAAATGAAGGTCTAATTGGGATAATTTTTATACGAAAATGTTCATAATGGTTGTTATTTTCATTGCTCAAGTGAATCTCAATCAAAACTGAGACACAAAACACGAGTATTTCGTTGTAAAACGACACCGTTTCGTGGATAGTTGAAATGTTTGAGAATTTTCCAGTCGAAAAGAATTTTGTTTGTTCAGTTTTGAGGAAAAAATAATATCAATATCTCATTTCATCTTTTTTTTCAGTTACCGAAGATACCACTGGGACGGAATTCATGAAGCAGCGTACATTTACTGCTCTATAAATTTCAAAATCGTCGTTAATGTGTCATTAATATTTGTAGTAAATGTCTTCATGAGATCATGATACTTCAGCGCCATAGAACATCTAACCGTCCTAGGAACGACAATGACATGAATTCTTTTCCATTTTTTCTAATCATCGGAGCGATATCCTTCCCAATCACATGATTTATCACATCAACCCTCAAAGAAGAGAAAACCGAATTAAATAACGACAATTAGTTTTGTGTGGAAGTGAAATCATTTTAAGGGTTGAAATAATAAATAATCTATAGGAAAATGCGAAAATCATTTTCTATTATGAATATTCGTGTATGTGTGTTTCTAAGGAGTATATGCCCGAAATCCTGTTGTTTTTATTCAAAACATATGAAAACCTATGAAAACGAAAGTATTCTCATTGAAGAATTTCATTCGAATCTCATTAACAATGGAGAAATAAAAATTCCACTGTATAATCCATATTCCAGTAACAGTTGGTCAAGGCGATTTCTTTTGTTTCTAGATGAAAATCTACTGGGAAAGCAGCTTTCTCTCCATTCATATCGGATGGAATTATAACGGATACCTATATATGTGCATGTGATTGTGCCTGCGAAATTGAACAATATGAATAAAATGTGAAACCGAAAATACTTCAGAACTCACTGGAATCTAAATACGATTCCAGAACTGAAATATCCTCCGTACTTGCACCGAGTCTATAATATCAGATACATCAAATTTATTTTTCATTCTACTTCAGCGAATAGAGATCAAATTCATGAGATTGGATGGATTATTCCCTCTCCTGTTGAAGACTTATGTTCAAAATTTATAGAGTTCTATGCAATGAATTATAGTCAACCGATAACTAAGGTTGAAAATACCATATACATAAAATAATATTCATATATATATATTTACATTGGCGAAGCGAAAAATTATAAAATAGTAATAAATATTTTATACTATACCTGCATGCACATGTAAACCTATTGAAATAAAATATTCAAGATTAACGACTGGTATATAAAAATGTATTTAAGTGAGCAAAACATAAAATTTATATACACGTTTGAATATATTTAAGTCATTTTTTCCCCTCCATACTATTTTTATTCGCCATACAATTTTTTTCCTTTCTCTCCTTTCCTTCCATTCGAGTGAATTCAAACGCATAAGATTGACTTATGACAGTTTCTGTGATATTCTCATTGAATGCAAAGGTGAGAAAGGCCAAACAATTCATCTTGACGTTGAATATATGAAATTTCTTCTCTCCATTCATTTTTCATCATTATCAATTTTATCGTTCCATTATTTATTACTCTTTTCGTATTTTCTTCTGTGTTCTACAAAAGCTTACGTAATTTCCTGTTCTCTTGACTAGAACACAGTGGGCACGATGTAATTAAGAAAAAATCGAATAATAAAAACATTGACATTGTGGTTAATTAATGAGAATTCGTACGAACACGGAGATGAAGCAGAAGGAAATACCCACGTAAACGTACACTCTAGCCGAGCTCCAGTAAAATATCGCAGACAAACTATATGTGATGTACAAATATATTTATATGCATGTATATAGCTATATACAAAGTCGAATAGTAACACGATATATCCTTGAGAGAATAAACAGGAGGAAATTTCTTTCGTGACTCACGAACATTACTATAATTGCATATTGATTTCTTTCTGCATATTAATCGCCTTTATTGCTATCTTACTTCTCAATATATAAATCAAACCAATTGATGTATTGTAAATGTTTTAATCGTAGTCATTTGATTGGTTGGATAATGATTGATGATAGCAAATGAGAATTTACCATGTCTTGCAACATCTTCTAATTATCCAACAACACGAAATATTTATTGGCATGCTAAAAAAAGAATCGAAAACCATTCTCACCACACTTTCATGAATATTTTGAAATTAATTACCGTTTGGCGTTTGCTTCCGACTATTAACTCAATCCTTAGAAAATATTTAATACGAGCAACAAAGTAGAAGCGACTTAATCGAGGCTGTGGATATCTTGCGGTAATTTAATTTGACCATAAGCTCCGACTCTCTCCCTCTTCATGGGCACGTATACACACTCTCTTAACTAGATATTTACATGTTGGACCTCCAAACGTTAAACGCAACCCCATATAGACAATATACTTATCCCCACCAAGTTTTTTTTCCGCCGCTCAACACACCTAATGCAATTATACTCGCTCGATGTATAACCAACCAGATGAACATTGGCCATCAGGTCTAGACAGTGTCCGCAGGCCTCTGCGTTGCTCCATCGACTCTCAGCTCAAACTGTGTGTACAAATCAATACCTATGTTCAGCCCACCTACAATTTAATTAAATTTGTACGCTTCATCCTTCATAATTTCTGTTCCAGTATCAGTTAGCATGAAATTTCATTTTCCTTTATTTCCCCCATCATTCGCTTCTCTCATTTCCGTTCATCCTTTTCATATTTTCTGGTAGAGAATGCAAACTTGAGTGAAAACTATCAAGAGCATCAGGTGAAGGAGGCTCATGAGCAAGTATAGATACCGCGAGTCGATGTCAGAGCTAATTGATTATACACAGTGAACCAGGCATGCATAAGCACACTCTGTAAATAATAGATGGGAAACTGTTGTTTATGGACAAAAGAGATTATATCCGCGTGCGCTATGTCACTCTTCCAGTTTCTCCCCTCTCGTCTTTCGGTTTCCCCAACCAGTAACCTGTCAGCCACGTTGACGATGACCGTGTGCGCGGCACTGTCGGTCGTGTATATTTGAGCCTTCCTGAATTAGAAAAGCTTGAAAGAGGATAATGACCTATCGATTCGTGCACACTCACCATATATATATGTACACCTCACTACCACTACAATACAACTTTTATGTCTGAATTTATTTTTAAACCGTCTTGACTCAAGTTGCATAATCACTCATAGACATTGTGACAGGAAACTGACACAAAAGTGAGTCGTATGCATAACATTGTTCGTGAGACAATTACGTAATTACTGTGTTGTTGTTACGTCTCCATTAAGATGGAGCAATATTTTAAATAGAGGAACTGGCCGTTTCAATTCATCCGGCCGTTTTCAATTCCCATTGATGGGATTGTATCAGAATAATTGACAGGACTGTTATGAATATTTTGATCCATATTCGGGGCGCGAATAACAAGACCAATAAAAGCTGGTGGAAAAATTTATCAAAAACTCCCTTATAAAACAAAACTACCGAATTCCAAACTTTCGAGACTGCTTCTTATTCCTTTGTGCAAAAAAAAAATATTCTTGCGCGAATTTTTGATAAATTACCTCGATGAAACTCAAAAACATTTTCCACCAAATTTCTTTCAATTTAAGCACTGGGAGGAACTGAAATTTCAATATTGGTTAAAGAGATGCAGAGTACATATGCACAAACAGACTTGTCAAATGCATAACCTGCTCTTTGGATGTCAGATAGTAAATAGCGCCCACATACAATGTCTTTGTCCACAACCAGTAACCACAATATCTAATGGTGTATGATGCATCCATTAATTTTGATTGGAAATTGACATTTGCGTTAGGAGCTAGCTGAAGTCACGTATTGAAATACAATCATCTATCCGTGAACATTGTACGAGATGTTTTTTAATTTTTAATTTTGCCTTGAAAAGGATTTTGAGCACTCATCTCTGGAATGAAAGAAGGATTATGTAGAGAAGTCCGCTGGATCCGTGATAATAAATTGATGGAGCTTGTGAGAGAGCAATTCGAGAAAAAAGTGAAGAAAGAGCTGGAAGTGAAAATGAATATTTGAGACTCTGTAAAAAATTTGTGCGGGATTTAGACGTAGTACCCTTCAATCGTTTCCATTTGACTGGCTGAAAGACCCTCCGAGCAGATTCTTCGTCCTTAATTTACCTCGAAAACCGCCGATGATGCGCGAGCGCTGATTTCTCGTTGGTGCGACGGTCCATCGATGAAATATTCAGCGGCGGGTCTGGGCAATGAAGGGCGATGAGAGAAACATAGGCATGGGCATCGCGGGTTAAAAGCTCAGGCGGACATAGCACAACCGAAGTTTTAATGAAGTAGCCGGGTATGTAAAGGGAGTTTTGTTCTTGGAAAACCACAGTTCGGAAATTCATGACATGCTTTTGAGACATGAAAGCAAATAAATGGAAAAAAAAAGGGCGGTCGGATTGTGATTCCTTAGTTCACAGGAAAATTTTAGGGATTTTCTCATTGAGAGTGCAAACGATATAAGGTGCACAGATGAAGAAAGATGGAAATAAAAGATAGGAATACAAACGGACATGACGAAACAACACAAAGCATCTGTGCGCGCCAGCTCAACTGTAAATATGTGCTCTGCAATTTCTCTGTTATGCAGAAATATTTACACATCGACTTTAGTAAAGTTGAGTTTAGCTATAAGGAACTTTGCGAACATTTATCTCGCCACTTAGAGAACAAATATACAGACTGCATCGGTATTTCCACGACAGAATGCTGCATTCATGGTTTCTCATTTTTTTCTCTTCTTCTTGCTCAAAAATAATGCAACAATGACAACGCCTCCCTTAATCAATTGAACAAAGTATCGTACTAAAATTCAAAATATTCTCACAACTCGTCGCAAGTGAAGTTTTTTGTAGTTAAAATATAAATAAAAGCATGTAGGATATCTGACCCAAAAATATATTTTGCATCGACAATTTAGATATGGGCGAAAGAAAAATATTATTCGTGTAGATAATATTAAAATCTGTTGAAAATGTTTTCCAATAATATGATACTGCATTCTTCAATGCAACTACCATATTGTTGGGTTTCAGCCAGAAATACAGAAAACAAAAATTTAATGTAAATTTGTTTCGAACAAAGAGGTTACTCATAAATGGATATTTATTCAAACTTGATTGTTAGAATATTGGTAAAGACCAGAAAAATCACCATTACAAAACATATTTAGCCCATATTATTTGCTCACACTCCGAATGTATGAAGATTTGTGGGGCTCACACGGAAACTGAAACTTCATACGTCAACTGTAGAAAATACTAAATGAAATAATTGTGGGTCTGACATTTATTCAATAAGACATATTTCTCTAATGGCAGATGAAATGACTTTTCGGAACAATACAATCCGACATTCAAACTCGATCGATTCTCTAAAATATTCCGATACTTCGTTAATCTTTATAGAATAAATACGATGAAGAATACTGGTCTACTACTGTTCTCGTAATATGCAATTGAAAGCACGAAACAACGACTTAGAAGTTACGATAACTATTGTGGTCAATGAAAAAAAGTTTCACCCATTTCACCCACGCAAAACTTGAAATCAATTTCATAGACAGTCGTATAATTTCAAGAATTGAATATAACCACTCTTGTCATGCGCCGAACAGATTGTTCTATTGATCTACATGAAACTTACACTAACTATGTGCGAACTTCAATACTTGACAAAGTTGAAGTCAATCCCTTCGTGAATATATGAGACCTGAGGATTTTATGTAGATCAAACTTGGTGTATCTCTGCTACAGATTGAAATTGAATGACAACATTAATAGACCATTATTTCCTCAAAGATGACAATGTCGGCACAATGTCGTGAATAATGAAGATCAGAAAATTCATTCCCCTTCTCAGATTGAATAATTCTAATTCACTTAGATCTGCCCTAGCTTTAGTATGAGCAAAGTATACAAGACATCGTAACGACGAAACAGATAATTCTAATCCTATCATCAAAATTACTTCGCAAATGCTCAGAAACGTTTCAGTGTTTCGAAATGCTCAACATGCAAAATGCTTTCGAATGAAGATGAGCGCAGTTTTCCGACAAAATTTCGCAGTTATAACACGTGCAATTGATTCGAGAAATAACTCCATCGAACCTTCATTCTACGTCTACATAATATGAATATGAAATCGCCTCATCAAAATTAATCCATCAACTATAAAAACCCGAACAAAAAACTGTCGAAACAGAGAAATATAAAACCCAGCTCAGAAAGAATTCCGTTTTTCACTGATATATCTCCTCACCGATTCCACCATAAAATCATAATAACCAATTATGTGATTATTGTCAAACATTTGGAAATTGATAGATTTCACGAAAAATTAATTCACGTCATCCGAGCATCATAGAGATTATATACGTGATTGCGGTTAATTCTATAAAATTACCCGCAATCTCCCATCAAAATAATGACAAAATACATTTCATGCTTTTTTGCATGAAATGTAAAAGAGGTTAATCCAAAGAATACTCGACAAAGAGAAATACACCACACATACATTCATTCGACATCGTATCTAACACTGTATAAAAGCCAATTTGAAATAGCTTTGTGCAATTTGCAAATGAACGGATGAAATGCGGATATTCCATATAGTACAGTTGCAGCGACCGAGCACGGAAATCCTGCACGAGCAAATCCAATTCCCATCCGTCGTTGCTATTCCAACATGCAATGCATAATGTCCAACACCAATCACTACTCAATCATCTTTTCCGCCATTGATGAATGGACTATTGATCATGATCGAATATTGTAGCAATAATGAATTTTATCATTTGTCATACATCTATTTCAAGTGGCAATTAATTAGGAGGAAATAATGAAACTATAGTATGCAAGAATAGCTCGCAATAATAGTATTCATGATACTACTATCGTATAATAATATTATTTTCTGTAATTTATATGCATATGACTAGCAATAATATTAATATCAACGATGAAATTGACATACATGCCCCATAGGACTTTCCACAGAAATAGACCACATAGACACACGCCAATACAACTACCGTTGCAATAATTCGCCTAATGGAATCTCCAATGTTGTATCAACTATCTAACACAACCGTGTCAGCGATAGATACAGGTCTGAGTATGATCTTTTGTTTATTTTGTTTGATAAAGAAGATCAACACAGAAAGATTGATTGTTAACCCGATAAATTGTAGCAAGCTGATGTGTAAATTGAGTAACCTATTGACAAAGGCCAGAACGAGCTTCTTGTATGAAGGTTTGGATAAAAGAGTAAGAGGGATTCTGGAAACCGCAGAGTCGGGAATATTTATTTGGCCCTGACTTATCTACTTATCTAAACATCTGCTTTGAATTGAACATAGTAATCTTGAGAGCGTGCCAATCAGCACAATCTCGTTTGAGCGGACCCGCTCGATCGGTCAACTTACAACGATACACAGAATAAACATCAATTATCCCAGTTGTCACATGCCTCAACAAATTTTCTGCAATACCTACACTCAATTCATTTTCATACAATATGATAACGTCTTGGACTGGAAGAATTTCTTGCAGCACATCACAGATAAATGTCACCAACACAAACTTTACAACAATGCATGTTACAAAACAACAACAATTTCATTGCTAAACTGCCTAAATTAATTCATCAAAGAGCTAAATACCGTAGCTATTGAATAATCAATGGTTGAAGGGATTATGGAAAATTGTTGGTACAATCAAATGTGTCTACAGACGATACATGGCATTTAGCATGAGTATATGTATACGCAAGTATTACGACTGCCACTCCCAAAGCTGTGGCTTAGGAGAGCGCACGCGGGCATCCACGAGGGACCGCCATAATTTAGCTAATGGAACTCCCCAGTAACGTCATAGACTTCCAACTGCGGCTCAGAGTTGTTGGAGTTGGAATTCCACTCACAGGGGTTTCTGGGTCCAGGATTTGCTTAATTGACAGCGCGTACTAGTACCGATTAATAACAATGATATACGCCACGTCCCTGTCAACCTGATATCGCGTAATTACTTTGGATATTCATATGCATTCACAATATTTATAGACATGAATATATCTCCTTACTGCAATTCGTATTATACAACTTTGCAATAATACATAATCACTTACTCTATTTCAATAATAATATTCATTGAACACATACAGTAGTGATGTGGATAAATATAAGCTCACCAAGTACAAGTTTGTTTTTAATTAAATTAAATTTTTTTTTTTTCGAAGAACAATGTATACAAATGTCCGTAGAGTTCTTTACCATAATTTACGTAATGGAAACCAGTCTACCATATTTTAGTGTTCATAAATGGTAAAAGCACATGTGTGGGTATCCTACCATGGAACAACAAAAAAATACGAGAAAGAAGGAGAAAAAACCCGTACATACACACACACATAAACAAAATCCGATATCGTCGAATGCTTCTGCAGCAGCGAAATGTGGTCGTAAATGAATATATACATAAACGTGTATAGTCCATGCATTATGAGATTGTCGAAAGATGTATTAATCTCGATATTCTTTTCTTTTTCAACTGAAAAATAGTTTGCTTTATATGCGAATTGTTCGAGTTAGTGGTCAATAATTGAAAGTCAAGAATGAAGATAAATTTAATGGATGGTTGTATAGTGAATCAGCGAGCATATAATCACATTTGGAATCACGCCAGCCTATATAAATGTATAAATTCAACAACAGTACACGCGACTATTGAGGTGTTATTTATTTAATAGCAACGTATCGGATACCATGGAATTCCCATAACTGAACAACAACTTTGGGTATCGAAATATTATTTTATACTCTGTATGATTAATGGGATGACAGTAAAGAAACTACCGGACATCTTCATGGTTTATATGGTAGTCGGGTATAATAGATAAAAATAAAATGGAAGACACAACTAGTGTTGGAGACTATGGTAGATATAGAGGAATAGTGGATAGATATAGAGAATGAGTATACTTTAGTAGACTTTAGCTCTGAAAACTTTGCAGGGTTTGTTCATGTAACTTGGCACGTAGGGGTGTCCCAAGAGTAACGGATGGCTCGTCACGACTATACTGCCGCAGTTTCCAACGTGTTTGTGGCAAGGGAAGCGAGCGTGTATACATATACTAGTATATGTATACACCAAACATGAGAGTAGGAAAGAGAAAGCAAACCCTTTTAGGTACACACCATGGACCAGCTGTGGCCCCGGCACGAGGCAGTCACATTATTCGCGAAGTATCGTTCATTGTCCATGCCATTGTCAGCTGCTGGGCACAATGGCCCCCCATGATGAACACAAGCATAGCCCGAACACACCCGAAAACCGGCTTATTGTCCCCTAATTGGCCAGGAGTTTGCCAGATGAACCATCAATACATTCACATCGATTCAACATAACGATCATGATCTAATAATAAAAATTTGTTTTTCTTCTTTTGCGTCATGAAAAATTGAATAGAGTAAGTAGGGATATTTTGGATGCAGTTAGTGAGTAGTGATGGAATATAAATGTCGATGTAAGGAAAATTCTTGAAGATTCTAATTGGGATTCGGAAAGTTATGCATTCGAATAAAAGACATGTATTCAATAATTCATTCTTTTATGTCATCCCCATATTTAAATATATCACGACATTGTGAATAGAATCAGGTCGCAGTTTAATGTGGATATCTTAGATATTATATGAGTGAAATAAAAAAGATGATTTTTACTGAGCTCCTATCATTTGATCGGTTATTCTTCACAAGAATGTTCCATTCTTTTGTTGAAATTTAATTTTAGATTGGTTTTTGCATGTTTATTGCCGACCCCATTGCCTCTGTAATCGTATCACCCCATTTTCATTCGCATTTACACATAAGATTCATGAAGAGGGGTTGGTGATATGATGAACCGGAAAATTGCATTTTGGTACTACTGAAGTTTTATCTTCGCAACGCTCTAACATGAAAAATCGAATGGGAATTCCGAAAGTTTGTTATTTACTCTAAAATATTCTTAAAGAATATTTCCGTTGGTATTGTCGGCATTATGGAAATTATCGCGCATGGAGAACAGTAGGTTCATCGATGAGAAAGTTTTGTTTTCTAAAGTAGAGCAAAAAATCTCTGCTGAGCTCAAGAAATATGATTCTATCAAAGTAATGGCACCCACCAATTCCTAAATCTTAACAAATGGCAGTGAGGGTTTGAAAAATAAATTCAGATTCTACGATGATTAAAATGGTTATAGAGAATCAGATTTCAGGAGCAAACAGAAAATAATCCTGAATTGCTGTGCTGGCTTCTATCGAATTGTGTCCTCGGTCAATGAGCAAGTGTCCCAATTCACAGATTGAATCCCAGTGTGCTCAAAATATTTTAATCCCCTTTCTCTATTATTAAAGAAATCGTTGCCATTATTCAAACACGCAAAAGTGCTGAAAATTTACAATGTCTCAAGTCTTTGAATAATGAATACAAAATAAAATGCTTGAATATGTCAAATATATTCGGAATATGAATTACTATGCTCAGCGCACTTCGTAACTAACGGGGTGTTATCAATGAGTGTAATAACTAATTGTTCTTCATCTGTTATCATTGATATAACATAGGCGTAAAATAGGTGTAGGGAAGCGATGTATGAACTACATATGATCGTGATATGAGTGAATTATTGGTGCTCAGTTGTATATAATTGAAATAAGTCTGATAAGTGATAAATATCAAAACAGCTCGTCGATTATATGATCAGCATGTGCCTTCCTGTACGACTATCATTCTACTCACATGTTCACACCACAATAACGGTCAAAAAGGACTAGCGTTCTAGAATTTTTGTTAGTTATTTCCATATATGTGTGTTTTTCTAACACGAATTAATGAATTATCGATAAAATTGACTTCAGATGACATTTTATTTAGACTGCATGAAAAAGTGTCGAAATTGACGATTTATATTTTTGGAGGAAATCAACCTTTGCATCAACCAAAAGAGATATGAAGAATTCATATAAAAATCGGAACACTGTGTGCATTAAATGTTGCTCAAATTCCTTTCAGAATTCAACAAACTTCATGACAACAATCAATAAAGAAAAACTATAAAACTGAATAATGAAAAGCGTCCATCGATATTTACAACTGAGCATCAGCCTTCATTTTTTATAGACAATTTTTATTATTTCTCTATTGCTGATGTATTCGAGCATCCCGTAATCCTTCTTCATGATACAACCACGACGATACACATGAAAAGAGTAATCTCTACAAACCCAACGAAATACATCACACAATGTCATCTACAATTCGTGAGAAAACAATGAGTACACATGCGGGCAGTTGACATATACATTGACGATACAGAATATATATATAAATATATATTCATTTATACACAACTGAACAATCTATGAATACACTACATATTTATATACATATACACGGAATAATCGTGCACGCAATCGCATATACTCTCATATCGGTAAAGTAACGCTCGATGAAATGGAGACAATGAACAAACATGAACTATCACTGCGATGACAGCTGACACGCGTGGCCATAACGCTTGTACATTTATGTATATATACAGTGAGATCAAGAGCGAGAGAGGGAGAGGGAGAGAGAGAGAGAGAAGGATGTTGAAATCGAGAAGGAAAGATAAAGTGAGAGGAAAATAGAAATGGGACAATGGGCGCTCAATCGAGAACGCAGATGTTTCATGCAATTCTAGTGTGAATGCACCCCGCTGTGATTACTTCACTTTAATGCAATTATATTTCCTCAATAAAAATAAATTAAAGCATAAATTATAAAATAATAAAAAATATACGCATATATGGTACAGCGATGTTTGACATATACAGCAAATTTACAGGAATTTTATATATATTCACAGCTATATGACCAATTGTGCAATTAACCATTATCAGTAATTCTCTTACGAATTCCTAAAATGGTACCGGGGTACTCAAGAAAATCTTACTTTACCATAAAACTTTACTCTTCATGGAAATAACGCATTAAAGTCTTGGTTGGTCGCTCGCTTTAACCAGCTAATTGCCTAGCCTAAGGTTGCATTCTTCAATATTACTACGTATTAAACTACGTTCCAACCTGCTTGCAATATTCGTGTTCTTTTTTTCCACCGTTCTTATCATTTATTTTTTCCCCTTCTGTTTTTGTTTCGTTCGCGTTTTTCTACGTATCGTTTTTCCTGTGTATCTCCCAATGCAACGACTCATCGAGACAACGCACCGGTTTTGATACAAGAGCACGCGATCGTTATCCAACAAAATCACGGTGCTCAGATTACCAAGTTGAATGTGGATACAGAACACTAACTATCCATGTATTATGAGTGTGTATGTACATGTCAGTCTCAACGTCATTCTCCTACACAATATAACTATCTCGAAGTTACTACAAAGTCTGTCCTTAGATTGAAAAGCAGACTCGTATTATATTCCTCTATTCAGATGACAACAAGATTTTGTTTCAAATAATCATAGGCGCATAACTGTCGGCTCTGATAGGAACAATACATAAAATACATTTATGACATGAATCAAATTTCATGTTCGACACGAGGGATTCAATCGCATTTAGATTCAGAAAATTGTCGACTTTCAACTCCTTTTCAGAATGCGAATCTCGAATTGACAAACTTGTAGACACATTTTTTTTCTTATTCTTGTTTTTTTTTAATTTTGTCGGAATTTATTTTTCTAAATTGAAACGTTCGTTCTTTTCGACGAATTGAAAATAGTAGACTACCATAGTAAACTTCCAATAATATACATCAGACTCACAATTACCAATATAAACTATTAAAAATAAAAAAAACGTGACACTGATGCACAAATTCTATTTTAATCACGTCTGATGTATCAATTGCAAAGGAAGGATCCGTGTTCCAGATTTTCCATAGAAAAGTCCCGCTAAAAAAACTTCGTTCATGTATTATCGATTCCATCAATCTCTATCAATCAACCCTTATCTCTTGATACAAAGAAAAAATAAATAAATAACTGTCGTGTTTTTCTGATTCAACGAAATATTTTCTCAATAAATATTGAGCAAGTGTGCAATTTCCTATCTCACAACTCACATAAACTATTTATCCATTCGATAATATGATCAGACATTAAACTGCAAAATTATGTTGAATGAAAATTGTTACATTTAATCCATATAAACTTTTATCATAACATTCTATTTATGTCCCAACTGAATATAATTTTATTATGATTCGAATGATTTTTAATGTGAGTGCATGCATACGTTATCTGTGTCTGATAAATATATAAAGTTAACATCAATCTTCCAAAGTTTCGGTTGAGCACTAAAAGATACTGGAAGCACACCAACAACATATATAAACCAACATCGATATCAGGTAGTTTAGCAGCACCAAGAGATCATCAGTCATACTTGTTTGCTGGTGGTGGCTATCAGCTAGTTGCCGGGGGAAAAGGAGTAAACTCTCCCTCTCGCACCCCTCTTCCGTATTCTCATACATATATCTGAACTAAAACACACCCTATCCTCTTGCACATATACAACTCCGCATTCATAGGTCCATTGGTCTTTCATGAGATTTTATGGATAGAAACTGCTTGTGTGGTTGGACCCTGCCCAACTGTATAAGCGAGACAGAATGATATAGAAAGAAGTTTCCTGCAGAAAAATACTTCTCGCACACGATAAGAGGCTCGAGTAATGAGAATGAAATGCCGTGAGCGCGCATCAGGAGGAAGGAAAATAGAGAGTATATCCTTCTTTTGTCCTGGTTCTATTCTCTTGATAAATCAACGAATTATTGCAGGAAGACGGGGTGGGAGGCAAAAGAGAAGGGGATATAAAATGGGAAAAGAAGCGAAATGGCGGAAGAGAGAAACACACACGAGGCAGTGGTATATTGTGGAACGGGCACAGAACGATAAAAGGAAACTGGTGAGGTGAGGTCAGGACCCAACGAGAATTTTAATTAAGATGGTACACCATTCATGGTACTCGTAAATGGTGGAGTGACGGATAAACAGGATATAGTTGCTGAAGAAAAAGTGAGGGAGGAAGAGAGGAAGATGAGAGAGAATGTGAAAAGAGAAACTCTGAGTAAAAGGGAGAATGGGATGAATGGGGGAGATAGACCTTGAAAATGCCAGTGCTGGATAGCGGAATGACGAGCGACTCGGTACGTGAGGAGATAAGCATCATCCTTTAAGTTCCATTGGTGATGGAGGTGGTGGTGGTTGTATAGAAGAGGGCGGCGGCGAAACGACATGGTATTTCAGACAGACTTCATGGTAGGATGGTCACATAAAGACTTTGTCCTTATATCCTATATACACTTGTAACAGCGAAAGACGTGAGCAAAATCACGCGGCCATTTATAGTGTGATATAGCAGTAGGTATTTTTGGGGAATTCAACTATGAAAAAACGGTGAGATACCGACGAAACTATTTACGTACAAAAGAAGAGATAAATTTCTATGAAATTTGATGAATTTAATTTGATACAGTTATCGTTGGAGTTCTATGCAAAATTATTCTGAATCAAGTGATGAATTCAACATTTGTTTCAGACCAAAAAGTTCATCTCACTTTATAGTGTAAGTATTTATATCTATAGAGAAATACTGCTATTAAATTTCTAATCGCATAACGAGCAAAGTATTCTGCCAAATACAAATCGGTTCCTTCTTCTACCTTGTGATTTGAGTTATTACGAAAACTAAATGGTATAAATTTAATTTGCCAATAAATTTAACTATGACAAAAAAACAACGTGAAATGTCAATAAAGTAACTGCGAAATTATATGAAATATTTCTAAACACTATAAAATAAACAAATTTATTATAAACTAAATCAAATGCAAATATAAATCATCTATAGATTCTTTGATAATTCATTTCAAACGTTTCTTCATATTAAATTTAATCCGATCGAATCTTTTTATCCATGAAAAAGAATTCAGTATAATGGGATTTATAAAAAACTTTCAAGATTATTTGGAGTACAATATATGCGGTGGATACTGTAATTCTCTGCAATGTTCACTTCGGCCTTCCGTCTTTTACTAAAATTCTTTGACCCCATATCACAAAGACTTGGACTTATCGCTGCAGCAATAAAGCGTCATTCCCTTGGGTTATATATTATTCGGGATTGAAATACTGCCGAGCAGCATGCTCGCCGCCCTCTTCACCGTTTCGTCGAGTCACAGAACTCGGGTTTCAACATTCGATCTTTCTTTCTCTCTTTCTTGCATTAAGATTGGCAGGGTTAAAATACCAAGAGAAAGGCAACAGAAAGTATATACGAGAGATGAAAAAAAGAGATATACCTTTACTTTTTTATACTTTCATTACTGCTATTTTTTTTCTTTTCTTTTTTCCGTTCTTTAACTACCTCTCTATATTCTGTTTCTTTATATATTGTGTCATTTATTGTTCTGTTAAGTCATCTATACAGATGGCTGTTACACGGGACTCAAGTATGGAACTTCAGCGTTGGAACAATATTAAATTCCATTATTCACATGAATATTGAATTCATGAAACATTTTATTAACCTTTAAGAATTCTGTATGCGACAGCTTATCTTTTATGTCCCATTTGAATCCTAAACTTGGGGTACAATCACCTGAAATTGATGAAAAGTGTGTATAAATATAAATGAAAATTATTTGATTTGCTTTTAAGTTTGGTTCAAGACGCAATTTGGAAGCAAGACAAAAATTTAACTGAAGTGCGGCGAGTCAATTATCTCCAATTTCTCAGAAAATTATCTATTCTCAAATTTTTTTTATTTTTTTCAACATAAATAAATATTTACGTTCAAACACAAATAGGTGAATGAAAAATACTAGTTGAAGATTATTTTTTACAACAAATAGAAGTAATACCAATCGATCTCGTACTGATATCCGATATTCATTCTATTTCACTATGGAATGTCATGTTTTGAAAATTACAATTTGTTTCAAGATTATCGACTCGAATTTTTGAACACTATTTACTGCAGATTTTCATCTTATGCAGTGTCAAGAATTAGATTTTTTCGAGCTGTGAATGCTTCGTGATGAATTCTTGTCACACGTTTGATAAATCGGTAATTTTCAATCGCAATCATTCCTTCAATGCATCCAAGATAAATGGTGACATTCAATGTGCTTGGAGATCATTCTTGTGAACATATAAAATTGTTGGACTGAGTTGTACATAAATTAAGTTCGTTTGATGGGGAGCAAATACCAGGACAACATGATCCATAAGCACTGTGATCTGTCTTCATTGAAATGTTAGATCGAATACCGTCTGTATCAAACATTTTCTATTTTTCTACAGGAATAGAATTCTTTTACGAACTGTCCCACGAACCAATTTCACACATGAAAGCAATTCTATCAATTATATTGAAAGATAGAAAACGAGGAAGACACAACAAAAGAATATCCCCATTGTAGTATAATCTGTCAAAGAAAAATTATATTGGCCGAGTGAATGCAAATTACGAGTAATTATCAATTGTTTATTCATTCCATCTAGCACAATTCATCGATGTGACAATATCACCTTATTTTTGTTAGTAAACAAAATATGATGCTTCATCAAACAAAATGATCAATCAAAATCTGAATGAAATCAATAATTCGATTGACGAATCATTTTCAATTGAAAATATGCAGAATATGATGAAGCCAAATGAATGAAAATTATACTGGACAAGTGGAAAAGAAGTGAGAGAAAGTGAGTGAGAGAGACAAAAAAGTATAGAAAAATTGTGGATATATACGTTGATGCTCAACGATTCGATAACATCCCAGGGCTTCGCCGGAAGCTCAGTTATCGATTGGCACACAGAATGTTCAGGAAGGGGTAAAGTAGTGGGCAGAAGAGGGCGCCATGGGCAACTGGAGACCGTTGAAAATTGTGCGATGGTGACAAAGCCGTGCAGTAAAGCAAACCACTTTGACTGTCTGGTATTTGTGCAATTGCATTGCAACATTTACAGCGCTTTAAATTTCAAATGCAAGAATTACACGAGTGCGGGGATATAGTTGACATATATAGAAAGGTGAATGTTTCAGGTTCATCTATTGGCTGTATATCGCATGGGATTTGCGACTGTACTCTGCCAAGAGAATTTCGTTGCGGTGGGGTTTATTGCCACGTACTCGGTGATTAAGGGTCTAGGTGCATGCACCGGTGAGCAGCCGCCAATAAATTTGAATAGTATATACAGGTTGGAACAATACCTTTGGGAATGGAAGAAAGAAAAAATAAAAGTAGTGAAAAAAAATGGTAATGAGAATGACAGAATGAAAGAAGTAAAGAAGAACGAATGACGAAACGACCACTTATATTCATGTACCTGTGCGAAACATTCACACTGAGAGACATTTTACCATGATTCCTATATGCTATACAGTACACCTGAATAAAATATATTCCAGGAGAACGATAGTCCTTTTTTGGTCCATAGGACCGTTCGCCCATTTTCAGTGTGAAGAAATGTTGTTTTGAAAAATGTTGAAGCGTCCAAAATTGAAATACGCTGAATGTTATTAACGCTCATGGTCTCTGCTGATATGATCAATTGCAGTTCGCGCAATTTTAGATCAATTGTTGACGTTTTTTTTTTTTAAATTGACTTCAAAATTCGTTTTGAATCGACATGAATAGATGGGCACTGCAGATTTACGGCATAATAACTATCTTAGTATGTCAGAGAGGTGGACGAAAATATTATAGAGAAAGTTAGAATGGGAGAGTCAAAAGTTTCGTCACTTTATTGTGTCTTTCTCAATAAGGTCAGAAATATATTGGACAACGGACGTATTGCGCCTCAATTGCAGTTGAATCTGGAGACATGATTTACAATAGTATAATTTAAAAATCCGGTTGACCACATTTGTTTCATTATATAGTTAATTGATTAATTACAGTGCACTGAATTAAAATATCATTTTATCGAAACATTCGGAATCATAACAACAATTCAGTCTAAATTCGTCATTCATTGCTGAGGAAGTCAGAATATAATCACGGAATTTTCGACTATTTAGCTCACCCAATGCATCAACATGCAAGAGAAATAACTTCAAAAACCGGTCTTTCGACCATTTGTATTCATAAATTGTAGAGAATCGTTAATATTGATTAAAATATACATCAACTTTCAATATTTCGAATGTAGAGAATTCAAATGTTAAAAGGTCATGTCCGATCATCGAAAAACCCTGATATATTTCTCATTGAAAAGAACTATTGTCATGATGTAAAGTGGTAATGACAAGAAATCATCATCACACATGACGAACGGCTTTCATAATCAATTGATTCAAATTTTGATTTTCAATTCCCATCGCACATGAATCCAAAATTCATAATCCCTGTAAAATTGGTCCCAAAACTCTTTGTACAATATAACAAATAAACTAGAAACTCAGAATAATTCACCAAGTTTAAATTTACTGGTCACTCAAGCGTAGCGCGATAACTCTTCATTTAAACGTTTAGAGTTCTAACTAGACTACAATCCAAAAGTTCATTCTCATTCTAATCATTAGAGTTCACCACCAGATCGAGTTGTCTTCCGATATTGGAGTAGAAAATCGGAAGGAAAGAAAAACAGAAATGGCAGAAATAATTGCATCAGACATATTCAATGTTTTACTTTACACAACTTATATGACAAGTCGCTCAAATATATAATTTACTCAACGGAGAAAATTGTAGGCATGTTTCAATACATAGTTAGATTTATAACTATGTTACGAAAACCACGTATGCGGTCACTCGAAGAAACAGAACACACATGTTGTGATCATTACATGTATAGAACAGGAGGATTATAAAAACAAAAAACTTATAAACTACTGGAAATAACTTTCTCATGTATTGATTATGAACGTTATCAGTATTCATATATTACTGTGCATACTATTTTGATTACTTTACATGACACCATTGTTCATTTGTACATACATATATAAGCAGAAAGTTTGCTTGATAAGTTTTTCAATCAATATGTTGGAGTATAAAGAACAGAACTGAATCGATAGCTCGCTACACAATTGTTCAATATCTATCCACATGTCAATGAACGTTTATAAATTCTCAACGTTTCTCAATGATTCCATGAAATACTAACTCACTCCAATCAAGTGAATATTTTCATTGATTGATGAATACTTGCATTATTTCACAACCCTTATGAAATTGACAATTGATTTATCTGCAATCGCATTTATCATCTACATTCTATGTTTGAAGTAATTAATATATAAATACCATGATGATATGTGAAAATGAAGATTGAAATGCTTTGCAATATTTATTGCATCACTTTATATGATGAGTTCATCAAAAAAATGATTGGACGTCCATTATTTGATTACTGTCCATTAATTCAATTCAAATAATGCCGACCCACACATTCACTATTATCAAGGATATGTTGATAAATATTCATTCAATATACCTCAAAAGAAGGAAAAAAAATAAAATAAACACAATTATTATTGGAATAAGTTCATAAAAATGGCACATGTCCATTTAATGTCATCGAGGTCACAAAATGAGTTATTTATTGATCATTAGAATTGAACTTGTAATAATTTTGTGAGTACATTCAGCATGCATTACCTGTACGAATTGAATAAGAGTGAAATGATAATGATTTTCATCACTGTAATATGGCGATACAATAAAATAATTGACATTCAAATATGAGGCCGAATGTAATTGATGATATTGGAAAACGTAAAATTGATACGTTATTATTTTATTTTTTATTTGTTTCCTTCAAATGACTGTATGTAATCAAATCATATATTCATTTTCTTTTCATGTTTCTTTTCCTTCCGTTCACAACGATTTACTCGTTTTTGATTGGATTGAAACTATGATTTTGAATTTTATTCGAACATCGTCACAAATTTTTATCGTGATCATCTATGGCTATACATCATGCGCCATCGAGGGAATCTCATGCGCCAATTTCCCGAGACTCGCACTGAAAATCAACGCGTAACAACATTTCCTTGGCAATCTCGTTGCACCCCGCACTTCACAATTTGTATAACGTCGATCTCCGGCATCATGGGATACTATATACATATATATGTGTGTATATAAATGTATGTAATGTGAATGAAGGAACGTGAGTCGACAAACCCGCCAACTTCCATTACTCTTTCGCCTACGCGAGATGGAGTTACAATTTGTCATACATGTCAAACGTTGCTTCCGCACCACTCATATATTATAACTGAAGATGCCGGCTTGCCTGCAGGATTATAATCAAATGATCATTATAATCTCAATATTGTGAAAATGTATATTAAAAAAAAATGTTCACCAGGCGGTCAAGGGATATTCAACATAACCAACAAGATGATGTCATCCAGTCGCATTAGTTTTGTGTATTTCTAGGAATTATTCCGTATCAAATCATCATTCGGAATATCGAGTCGATGCTATCAAACTTTTTGGAAATTTATAAAGAACTCCAACAAGATGTTTGGGTAATTTGTAAAAAAATTTCGGCTGTTACTATCAAAGGAGTAAAATTTTGGTTCACAATTTCGCAAATTTTACCCTTCATTTTGTTTACTTCGATCAATAGTGATGGCAACACAGAGCCAGTTTGTTGTTGTAAAGTTAAATTTGGAATATATTTTTGTAGTTATAGTTCCGAGAACAGATAAAGATCGCACGAGCATTCGAGCGTGCATTGAACTATACGCGTGTATTTCTCAGTATCACCCATTTCAAATTGGCGAGAGAGATAAGAAAAACATTTTGACCAAGTTGTTTCTCATAGACAGTTTCAGCTATATAATCTTGACCAATCCTATACGAACCCGAATCTTTTTAAAATAAAATTAGTTTCCATCTTTTTTTTTCTCAAAATCGGCCCGAATTTAATCATAAACTGATATCTCAAACTTGTTTTTAAATTAACAATTCTTGTTGTGAGTGTGACATATCAACTTACTCGAACGAAATGTTGAATTGTTGTTTTTTCTAACAGCAAAAATCATTTTGACGGGTTCAGATGGGGGATAAATTCACGACTTGATTGTGTAATGTAATGCTACGCAATTTCCTTTCCATACTTATAATCATTTGAATATTGAAAATTATATGGTTCACTCTTCTTTTCTCCTCCAATTTTACTTATATATATTATTATTGAGACTTACCGATTCCGACGTATACAGTTTCCGATCAACAAGCAGAAGACGGGTTTTCACATATTGAAACGTTGTAGGACTCTTTATCCAAACAAAGCTGCATATTCTTGGCAGTTCAACATCATTACGCATCAGACATCCCTTCAAATAACAAAAAAATAGGACAATTTTACCATCATAATTATTATTAATTGAAAGACTGTGTTCTATTTCAATTCTCATATGTAATTTGCATTACCCGAAATGCACTTTCGAAGCTGCTCAATAAACTAGCTCTATCATCAGTACTTGGTGGAATAATCATCTCCATTGGAAAGTAATCCTGAAATAAATTTGCAGAAAGAAAAAAATGAACGTTAATAAATTTATTCATGACGTGTATATACGAGCGAATTTTTCAATGTTCATTATTCAATGATTCACATGTATAATTTTCATCTAATAAGCACCATATACATTAATCGCATAAATATATCGCTTCGAAAACTTCACGTGGAATAAAATTATCATCTTAAAATATATTTTTACGGAATAATATCTATCCAAATGTATTTTTTATGGTCTTTTAATAAGAAAAGTTTAATTACAGTAATGCAAAATGCATAAACATTACTTTGACGAAGCGCACATGTTTCTCGAGGTTGTTAATCGACTTTTAATAGACCAATTTAACGTTGTTACTCATTTAATTTACTAGAAATTGCACAAACCATTGCAATTACGGTCAAATAATATTAATTATCATCATCAGTATTATTATTATCCATTCGTGGATGTTAATATACAAAGTGATCATGGAACTAGACAGTACTAATCGTTATAGATATGTTACATTGTGACAGGTGCAAATTCACGAGAAAGCAAATAAAAAAATGATGAATTAGTATACGGTGTTGTTGTACACATTGAATAATTCCAACAATCTTTATACGACAAGCATCGGTATCATAAGTTTTGAATGTATACATTTTACAAACAACCGTGCCAATCTTTTTAGTAATTTATGCAGGCTTCACACCCGCGGTAATTCGCTTTTACTCTAGCGCAATATCCTCTTAACTTTACCGAATACACAAAGCTGCTACTGCATGTGCGCGTCCCATAAGACAAGGAAGTAATAAGACACAAAGTGAGATAAAGAAAGGATATATAAGTATATGTATATGTGTGTGTTTTACTTTAGGAGTGAGAGCCGTAACACGCTCTGACGGCCTGCGCGAGCCGGAGCTCTTACAACTCGGCAAGTGGAAATGAAAGGCAGAGAAAAAATGGCGTCGAAAGAAGTATACCGCGGCAATTACGGAAATTAAAATCCGCACTCAACACTCACAAACGCTTGTGCAGATGACTGGCAGTGCTACCTCCACGTCAACTTACAGCGAAGAAAATATATATACATGATATGTTCTATATATGTTACGAGCTTTTTAGATAACGAACAAGAGAGATGCAATGCTAATTAGATGATGTATCAGTTATCATTTAATTGAACATACTTATGGTAATGAAAATGAATTGTTGTTATGAAGAGAAAAAGACTCATAAGTTTGCCGAAAAGGCGTATTTTACTTCTTCCTTTGGTTTGTCTGTTATGAATTAAGAATTTTCAGAAGTTTTATGATTGAATACTGATATAAAGTACTTGATGAAAGGAAATTACAAAATAATTTTCTCGCATGACAATGTAGAATGTTGAGAATAAAAATTCCTGTTTTAAGTGATATGAAAGAAATTTCCGTGAAGAGTCATTGTTTTTCGTTCTGTGACATCTTCAGAAACATGAATAGTATATTGTGTGACTAGGGATGAAACAAAACGATTTCAGACCAGAGTGAAGTTGCCTGCCCGAGCGAAGCGAGGGCTGGCAACACTCGGTCTGAAATCGTGTTTCATCCCGCGTCACACATTATATTTTTCATATAACCTGCATTAAAAATGCTAGTTTCAATGTCTGGAGCCAACCAGAA
>JAPYZF010000423.1:0-125977 GCA_030523045.1 Meteorus cinctellus
CCCCCCCCCCCATTAATTAAATTCAACTAATGTTGAACTTTTCGAAAATCACCAATTGAAAGTTCAATAACCGTAAAATCTTTGTAACAATAAAAACCGAAGGAAACAAATTCGAAAAAAAAAATCATCTTTGAAATTATTATTTTCCACAAAAATATATTATACCAAGTTGAGTGTCACTGGGCCATTTCTAGGTTACACGCGCAGCGTCGAGGCGAGTTTCACTTTTTCGACGTTCGCCGCCACACGCGCTCGCACGTCCCACCATATTACATACCCTGCAACATCAACGAGAGAAAAGAGAACGAAAGATGTAAGACGGTAAGAGACGCTGATGTGCCTTTGGTAGCATAGACCGTATACCATAAGACAAAAAAAAGCACACCATACATACATCTCACATGCACAGCGGCGCTTCCCGTAGAGTCACAGATAGAGTAATATAACATCCAAAAATTTTTATCTATTCATCTTCATCATACATTCATATATATATATATGTACATGTATATTTTTTTTTCTCCATTTATGTACTTGAATAAAAAAAGGGGCCTGAAAAACAAAATAAAAAAATTCATGGCGGTGACCATAGAGAAAATGAGAGAGACAGGATGCCACTGCCAAATGTCAAACGCATTCATTTCCTTTATTTATTTTCTTTCCTCTTTCCCCATCATCCTCCCTTTATGTTTATAGATTCAACGCAAACTGTTAGACCTCAAGTTCTATTCACTATAACATGGCTGTAACTTATCTATAAAATACCGTCCATTTTTGCATATATATATTTACATTTACATTGTCATTGGTGAAAAGTGTATGACTGTACGGATTGTGCTCGGGACAACACTGGGGCGAGAAATCGAGTGAGAAAAAGATCGTAAATCATTTGATCGTATTCGAGCGCCATAGAGCGGTCGTATAACTTGTAACTGACCGATACATAAATGCGATATAAACTCATATGCATAATAAATATATCATGTATTATTTTCTACGACATATCAAACATTGACATGACTTAATATATGTTACACCTGATATTTTTATTTTATATTTTATTATTGTTTTACCTCTTTTTTCATATTCATATTATTTTTTTTTCTTTCTTCTTTTAACATTTGTTTTCTTTTCATATTTTATTTCAGTAAGTGCAATAAATATTGCTCACAAAGTTTTCTGCGTTAGCATAAGTCCTTTGTATGTCTCTCGTTTCTTACTTTTATGTTGAAAATAATATTTATATATATATATATATTTGTGTCGTGTGTGGTTGTATGTGGATAATGCTTTTAAACAGAATGTCCCGGGACCCATAACACGTTGATGCCGTGATATGCTCGCGGTGAAACTTACTGTGAACGTGCACGAGTGTAGAATATTCGAAGAGGACAAACTTTCGTTTTTTTCTTTTTCTTTTTCTTTTTTACCTGCTTTTTATTCTCTCCCTGTAAAAATAAATGGTTGAACTAAAAGCGACGAAGTATCTTCACGACATTCATATATGATTTTTTATTTATATTTTTCTCATCTTTGTTTCATTGTATTGTTGAATGATAAATGTATATATGGTTGTCGATATTTTACTATCAATTTGTAGCTCGCAGCGTTTATTATCATTTCTATGAAAAATTCCATAAAATCTTTGAGTGAAAGTATAAAATTCGTATCATTTTTTTTTAATGATTTTTAAATAGGTATTTTTATTTTTATATATTTTTTTTTCTCTCGTCTTTTTTCTATTTCTAATGAACTCCATCACTTACAATTTTATATAATTATTGTTAATGTATATTCTAAAAAGATTAGAAATTGATAAGAATTTTTCATTGATGTTAAGTCAATCATTAAATTGATTGACATTCATTCTGTTCAATGAATTTTTGTTTTTCTTTTTCTTTCATTAATTTATTTCAAACCCATAAGAAGAATTATACAAATGTAATACCGTTCGATAGGAAATTGTATAAGGTAAAAGTTTTTCACTTTTGTTTATTTGCAAAAGTAAATTCAAATGTATTACAGATAATCTCAAACTTGGATCCAATGAAAAAGGGGAATCACTAAATTCCGGAATAGATAAAAAAATGAATTCCATTCATTCCAAGTATGATTAAATAAATGATAAAACATTTGAATTAATGTATTGTATATATCAATTGTATATATAAACCATTCGAGACCCACTGACCTACATTGTAAGTTCGCATGAGAAATATCCGTGACTGTTTAAGGAAGCGAAAATGAGAATAAAGAAGATGAAGAAGACAATGGGGGGCGCGAAGCGGTAGGTTATGTACTTCAGCATATATAAATAAATATATATACATATGCATATATATATATATTCATATACATTTTACCTGTTGAACTTTTATGCGCGAATGAAATGGAGAATCCATTGCCGCAGGCAATACCACAACCACAAGACCGTTCCACGAAAGTGACAGTGACGAGGAATCATCGCTTAAACTTATTCTTGGAAGTGAAAATTTTCAGAATAAATACAACTGAATATTTTTAAATTCTTGGTCGTGATCACTAAAGTGAAAATATCCCAGTGTCATCTTAAAACATTTGTCATAAATATGTATATGAAAAAAAAAAAAAATAATAGAATGATAGAAACTAAATAAACGAATAAAGAAATAGACAAAAAGAATTCTTATTGCAATTGAATTGAATTAAAAAAGAAGATACTGACGAATAAGTAATCTATTATTCATTTCATATCACGTAATTTTGTATTACGAACGTTTACGTATTTACTTTCTCCATACACGCATCATCGACGAGTAAACCACTGTCGCTAACACAAATAAGTGTGTCACTGGGTTTATCGAGTGCAATTTGTAGACTTGGCATAATGTTTGGATTTATATTAATTCGATATGTCAACCAAACATTTTTTCATCTTCTCACTTTCTATACACAAATATTTATATTTAAAAATTGCGCAATATTCAACAACAAACGAAAAGAAACGAAAAAACAAAATTATGTATATGAATAAATATCAGAATTTCATATTAATTTTGTAGAAAAGTTTGAATAAAAGACGAAGTAATAAAATTTTTGAATGACAGCAGAAAATTTGATTAAACTTCAACATGATCAGTTTATTTTCATTGGCATATCTACTCCCTCCCATTAATTTACATATATAATTATAAATAAATTTGCATCAACATACCCCCACACATATTCTTACAACAGTGAAATTTAAAATTGTCAAAATTAAAAGACCAAAAAAGGTACAGAAAAAAAAAAAGAAATAAGAAACGAATGTCATTGATTATTTGAAAGTTGAATAAAATTAGACAGAATATAAAAGTGAGAGTTCAAAAGAGAGGAAGAGCCTAAAAGCAATGAATAAAATGTTAATATTGTTCGAGTGTGTTAGAAAAGGGCGATGACGATGCACAACTATTGAACTCTGGCTCATACAAATTACAAATTATAAATGCCGTGAGGAAAAAGATATAAATATAAGAAAATAATATAGGATAAAACCCTATTACTGAAAATTATTTATGATATTCGGAGAATATGTAGGTGAGATGCGGTGAAGGCCACAATGTTTTCGGAAAGGCGAGAAGTTCTTCGTGCGTGGCGGCACGCATACATACCAATCGTGCTAATCGAGGGAGAAAGTTGTTGGATAGCACACAAATACAAATGAATATATATATATATATATATATATATTAATTAATCATGGAACTAAATCTGCGCTGTAAAGATATTACCACCTGATCATGTAAACCACAATCGAAGCGCGCATAATTTAATTATGCAAACTATTATGAAATTAGTAATGAGAATAAAGAGCATTCTCAATTCGAAAGCTAGTTTTCATGTTGGAATATTTTTTTATTTATATTTCTACGATTTTTTTTCAAATAATTATAATGCATGGAGTATTTGATTGGCCTATTAATTTCACTTGACGTGAGGGATGGACTGAAGGATTTGAAAGATTAAAAGAATAAAAATAAGAAGAGGATTTAATGGATAAATGAAAGTTACATTAATGTTTTGGGAGTATTTAAAACGTTTTATGAAGAATTGAATTATGATGGAGAGAATGAGATAATTATTTATTATTGTTAGTAATTGAATGTTACATCGCGATAGATAATAATTTCTTTATTTGTTCATAAATTCAAAAACTTTTTCTCATTTGCTTTATAAAATTTCTCCAAAGCCACAATCACAATTTATTATTTTATTCCAATATGAACAATAAACTAAAGACAGAAACATTTATCCAATAGAATCAAAGATGAATAAATAAATATGATAATATATAGACTTACATTCTGTTATAATTTATTTCTCGTCCTTCCATCGAAGTTATCGATAATCAAGAGATAAAATAAATCATTAAACTATTTGAAGAAAAAAAAATGTAAGAAATAATGTAAATAGATTAATAATTAAAAAAAAAATTAGGACAGTAATTCATCGTTTTATTCAAGCATATACACATGTGTATATGTGTGTGTGTATGTGTGTGACTATTTTATATTATAGGCGAGGCGTCGAGTCAAATGCGCGCGTCGTATTAAACAAAACCGGTTATTATATCTGTGCTAAACATTGGCGTTTTTATCTCTTTTTATATTTTTTCTAATTCACTTTTCTCCCATTGCTTTTTTTGTTCACGTCGAGACATTAGTGACGCGCGATCGACGCGACGCCCAACGGCTTTACACACTCATATACACATATACAATACTTTGCATTATAAAAGTTTTCATATGATATATTAGTTTTTGCCTGTGCCTCCATTCGTATGGATAACAAATTATTATATTTAATCATGAGAACAAATTTTCTATTTATAGCGGATACACGACGGACTCAATTTTTGATTTGTATTTTGATGAGATAGAAAATGAATAAAAAAAAAAACCTGCATGGAATTTAATTTTCATGGTCAAATTGAATTTACAATTACAATGACAAAGATAAATTTGCTGTATAAATATTATAAATGCACTTGACGCACCCACAAAACTATTTTTTCATTAGCAATAATCAATAATAAATTTTACTGCAATCAAAATGAACTTTGAATTCGAATATGCACTCATCATGACTGTTATTCAATCATTAATTTTAATTATTGTGATGGGAATATATCAAAACATTTAGTGCTACTTTTGATATCACAATTGCATTCACCATAACAAGATGAAAATTATCGTTTTTAATTTATTGAATTGCACGAATTACTCACAGAGATGATAAAAAACTCTAATTCAAAAAAATAAACTTTTTGAATAAAACAAAGACCAAAACGATTCAATATTGAATTGGTTTCCAGCACAGAAAATAATTTAGTTCTGCTCGTTTTTATGTAAGAAACAAAATAAAATTTTCTTTTCAATCCAAATAAATTTTGTAATTACATTAAATTTCAAAATTATCACAACACTTAATAATTTCAAATCAAACTATCAACGCCTCACAAAAAATCAGTAAAAACCTCAAGAAAAAGCAGATAAAAACATCGAAATAATTCACAATAATAAATCAATTCTCATATCACTAAATCAAAAATTCACAAAACATTTCATACCAATATCAAAAATATTTTTAATTCCAGTTCAATTCACAACAAAAAATACTCCTCATCGCTAATCACACCTAAACATCTTAATCTCCAAACTATTCTAATCTCTACCCTCGAATAATAAAAAACCCTTCAACAAAAATATTTCTCTATTAAAAGTTATCCTCCATTTCAAATCTCAATTCATCACCGGTAAAATCAACCTCATTCTCAATAAATATTGATCCCTCATTATCCCCACCCCGCTTCCATTCCCTCCACTAAATTCACCACATCAACAACAATAAATATCTCAAATGCAAAATTTGGTCGTGAATGCTCCAACTTCATCAACCCAATCCACAAAAAAAACATTCAAATCAATAAATACAGACATTCTCTCTCCACATTCCCTGTATATATATATATGTTTGGCGCTCTACACAGTATTACCAACACAAGCACCCGCATCCGTTGCGGGGCCCGATGCGGTTAGTAGGTTAGCCACTTTTCCTTTTTGCCACGATGTGTTATCCAACCTCCGCAGCGTAACAGAGAGTCTTGACACTCTCTTGTATTATTGCTTTTGCTTTTGCTGGCTGGCTGACTAGTCAGCTTAGCTGTTCAGTCGATTGGCGCGCTCTATTGGCTACAGAGGCTTTTGCTGTATTAACGCCTTCATATATATCTATATACATTGAATACAATGTGCAAGCATGAACGCGTAAGGAAACGACAGTAGCTCTTTTGCGTTACTCTCGCGCGTCTGACTATCGCCGCTGTTGGTTGTGCTATAAGAGAACACGCCTGGCAAAAGAACACGAAGAGAAAATAAACCACCAAACGACGTAATAACGGAATGCCTGACCCTGGCAATCGAATGAAGCGGGCAAAATATATATATATACACACATATACATGTATATATATAAATACAGACCCGGCCACGCAGATACGGAAGAGAACGAAGGGCCTGTCAATTCGCTTCTTTCCTTTTTATATTTTTTTCTGGTTTTTTTCTTCCTTATTTTACTTTTTTATTCTTATTTTTTTCTTAGAAAAGAGAAGGTATGTGTGTTTGTATGTGTATGTGTGTGTGTTTGTGGATTTGACGATGAGTATATATATATATATAGTTGGGCTTTGTTGTAATCCTATTGACCCGATACCCATGACGATGGAAGAAAGAAAAAATGTAAAAATATAAAAATAAAAACGTGTTTGACGTTCGAAGAAAATTCTCGGGGGCTTTTGGTGGGACTTGAGACCCGGAAATGGAATACTGGCGTGATTTTTCAACGCTTTTATTACTGAACGAGTTTATATTATTTTAGTTTTAATTTTTTTTTGTTTTACTCTTGTTTTTTCTTGATTATTTTTACTTGGAAATGGTATAGGTAATTAGATGGTATGAGTATATAAATTGTTGTGAGCTTATAATGAGTGAATGGAATATGGGAAACTTTGAAAGAAGAGTGGTAGTTTGTATAGATGAGAATTTTTTGTCGGTTTTCGTTTATAGTTACATTTTAGGATGGGAATGATAATCATTAAGATAGAAATGATGATTTTACGTAGAATAAATACAATTATATATTACAATGAAAAATAATTAAAATCTAAGAAAACAAAAATACGAAAAAATGTTTGCGTGATTTTCAGGATTTTTATTTTTTCATTCAATAAATTGTTCTCTTTGACTGTAATTTATTATTACATATAGAACGCTCCTTACATGACATTTATAATAATAAATTTCAATATTTCCGGATATTAAATAATTGTATAATATAAAATGAAAGACAAAGATGAAAAAATGATTGAGAATTGTAAATTTTACAATTTAATATTTTCAATTGAATTTTTTCTTTTTTCTAATGTAAAATAATTCTATTTAGATAGTACTCGTTATATCACATCGATCAAGTACCTCAATTAACATAATGTGATGATAAAAAATTGAAAAACAAATAATACGAGAACGGAAAGAAAAAAAATAATCATTGAAATGATTTTTTTTTCTATTCATTAACTTTTTTTTTATTAACTTGCGTCTCAACTGCAGGCATATTTATACCGTTAATATGCGTAAATATTCTGGACGGCTGTTGAGTATTAGAATGTGAAATAGGCTCGTCAAGGTTGAACGTGTATGGCATCAATATATATATATATATTTATATATCAAAGATATAGGTAACTGCGCGCATTGGAGATGTCAGTGGGCGTCATACCATGCGAGAAAAGTGTTGAGGCGGGAGTTTAACATCTGAGAACATGACGTCTAGAGTAAAAGATAAATGCACGCGGGAATAAACATTAATGTAAATGCAATTCGATATAGGAAATGTTCTCATAAAAGGGTCGGAAGTGAAGTGTGAATAGAAAAAAAAAAGAAATTAAAAACAAAATGGAAAGAAAAGAGACATTGCATAGAAATCACTTTCCAAAAATTCTCTTTGAAAGTTTGAAGTATATCTGTAAGACACAGACACACACACATATACACACATGCGTGCTTACACGTTTAGTGAAGTCGTTAGGATAAATAGAACAGAAAATAAATCTGAGAAAAATAAAAAAAGAAAGAAGTTAAATTGTAATGTGTAAAAGTCATGACAATTTTTTCTCATTTTGTTTTGTTAGTTTGTTCCATTTTCTTTTTTTTTGTTTCATGGGACAGGTTAAGGGTCAATATAAACACGTGATGAGACTTCACAATGACGTCATTATATATATGGTTGTGTAAATGTTCTTTAGGTGAAACCAAAATGGAAAACAAAATTTTTTAGTACTTCGGTCATTATTTTTATTGAAATTGTTAGAAAATGTTGATTGTGATAAGGACATAATTTTTTTTTTGTTAATTTAGATAATAAAAAATGAGTGTGGAATAATTATTTTTATCCAAGTTTTCTTGTATTTAATATACTTAGTTTATTAAAAAGGAATTTTCAAATTACGTGATTAAATAATATTGTATAAAATTATTTATTAAAATGCAATTAATTTAATGATTCAGAATAGAATGAAAGTAAAACACAAATGTAAACATGAATATTAATGTTGAAGAAGTGTCGCTAGAAATGACTTTCATCAATATCAATATTCAGAACGTTTGACCACAACATTTTTCAATTGACCACGTTCTATGTATTGGTATTCATTCAACAGAGGTGATGAGAGGAAAAAAATAAATTGCTATTGGCTAACTTATTACATTAGCTGTCTCGGAGAAAAAAGAGAAACACCAAAAAAAAAATTCACAATTTGATATCAAAGAAACGAAAATAATGTTTTGTTTATAGCATTAACAAACTAAGAAATCATTCAGAATCTACAATTAAGATCTGATAATATTTAATTTAATATTATTGTTCCCTTCAATTTCACTTCCATTTATTTTTAAGGGTTGAATTCATACACAAAAAATATTTTGGGATGATATAAAAATCATAGAACTGTATTTTCTTATATTCCACTAAAGTCACAAAATTCAAACATAGCAAGACAATCTTTTTCGTTTCTCTATTTTTTTTTGTCTTTCTAACATGTACTCATTTATAATCACAGTGCATATAAACTATTAGACAAAATAAAAAAAAAAGAAGGTCACACGTACCAATTGCAACAACAATTGCAAATAATTTCATGAAAGAATTAAATTTAAAAAATCAAACCTATTCCATTTAACAAATCTAATTTTCAACACTCCAAAATTTCTCTCAAACATTTCTCGTTAAATTAAATCCACTCTCTCTCTACATCACAACTCAACCGATTTCCTGTCCAAGAAGTACCAATGTATACAAAAAAAATCAGCAGCTTGTCGTCATAAAAGTGGCGTAACAAAATAAAACCCAAACGAATAAACAAGAGCATATTTAAAAGATAAATTAATTTTAAAATCATTGCAACGATAACCACCTGTTTCCGTATACAATCTGCGCATTGAATGCATTAATTCTTCCTCAACATTAATTACCATTCCGAAAAACTGTTGAAGCATTGAAAAAAAAAAATTGGCAGGTGATGGTAAATGTGTAATGAAAAATTTCTCTTGAATTTTAATCATCGGCAATCACTGAAAAATCTGGGTTCACCATGTGCATATAAACGTGTTCGAACAAGTGAAAACGAATCACGAATTGTGACCAGGTGGAAATGTCCCTTTCATCTCGCTCTTTCTCTCAACACTGTTCCCATTGCCAGTTGTTTCAATATACATCGGCAAACTTAATAGCATTATATATATACATAAACATTAACTATATTTGTGTGTGCACGTGTCATTTAGGAACGTTCAACGAGCGAAGCGAAGCTTTCAACCAAGTGTGTCTGCCGTGCGCCAAATGCGAAGTCACCATAATCTTTTTCTCTTTCTCTTTTTTTCTTTTTTCCCCTCTTTTTTATTTTACTATCTCCCTCCCTGCCAACCCCCACACACTTTTTCCTTCATTCTATCTTTTTCTTTTGCTTTTTGCGGGGCCACACTCCGTTCACAATCCGTGACGCTCCGTGACTGGGGATCTAGGCCGATTGTATAATATCATGAAATGTTTTCACTAAAATCATTAAATAACATCGCGTACTTTGGAATATATATTGCTTTTAAGATTTATGTCTGTCATCTGTGTTATAAAATAGTCAACGAAATTTTAAATGGATTTATTGTGAATAATATGAATATCAGTAGCAACAATGATGAAGAATTAAATAATATTTGGAAAAATATAAAATTGTATGATTTATTGGTAAATTAATTTATTGAATTGAGAAAGGAAAATGAAATGAGATAAATAGGAAATGATGTTTGAATTTATGTGTAGTTAATCATTTAGCTTGACTAAATGCCATTTATTCTTCTTATAAAGTCTCTTTTGTTTCATGTATCTTTATTGTGTGTATGTATTTTTATGTATGTGTGTGTAGTTGTAAGTTTTTACTTTCGATTTCAGCTAATAAAAAATATGTATTCACATTTTATGTTGTAGTTGTATTGAAAGATAAAAGTGGAACGCGAACATTTTGATTGTATGGTGAATATATTTTTGAATTCAAATTGAACGAATGAGAAAATAAATAAAATAAAATGATTTATATTTAGTTAAAGTGGGATATAACTGACCTGTTCAGCAAGAAGAGAATAAAAAATAAAAAGAAATACAAAAAGTGGAGAATAATCATTTTTTAATGACTGAATGTGATGCAATTTTGCAATTCTTTTCACGAAAAATAATCAATACGGTTGATGAACCTTCTGAATCTATGAAAATGTATTAGTAAGACTATTAAATAATATTAATAAAATAAAATTTACTATGTTATTGACGTTAAATGAAATTAAAATTGTCGTTTTCTTATTGTAAAATTCTTTTCTATTTTATTCCACTAAAATTCCCTCATTCATATTTAAATTAACCCTTTTCCATCATTCAGTATTTTTTAATTAGAATCGTTGAGATGAGTCAGTATGAAAAATGTATAGTTAAATAAAAAGGAAATGACGATGTTTTTAAACGAGTATTATTAACATAGTCACCTATATATCTTTTCCCTTTGTCATCATCAGAATTCAGCCAATGTCGAGTGACTCAACTTGTATACTACCTATATAACCTTCTATATGTGTTTGTGGCTTTTTATTTTCATCTTAAAGTCAGTGGGAAATTTTTCATTATAGTTATTATTATTTTTTTATCATTTATCGTTACCATTTAACCGGATGTGTGACTCGAATCCAAACCGCATAATGTATCATCGCGTATATTCATAAACTTCACTCGCTCGATTATTCATTCAATATATTTTCATGAATGACAGCACAACGATGAACCAAATAAAAAGTGAATGAATGAATGAAGAGAAATGTAATATTAATAATTATACATTCGAAGTTTAACGTCAATAAAAAATATTAAATTGAATGGTGAGTAAAGTCAACAACTGAAATTGAGATGATAATTTTTTAAATAAATACAACAGTAGAATTTTTCTTCAATAGTTAAAAAAAAAATACATCAGATAATGAAATCTCGAGAAAAATTAACTTTTTCTTGTTCAAACATACTCATGAAACATCTCAACTTGTAAATTAGTTCACGATAATTTTTTTTTATCTGAATTTTTATTGTATATTTTTCTCAACAATCTTTTTAAAATGGCGTTAATCATAACTCAAAAATAAAAAATTCTACAGTCGTGATCATTACACTGAAATTTTAGCAATCGCTGTCTCTATCGCTCGAACTAGACATTAATTTTTATTACTAAAATTTTAAACTGTATGAGTAAAATTGTCGCAATGAAAAATATTCAAATTTCTGTTTAACCACATTGTCATCTATCTCATCATAATTTTATATTTTTATAAAAATTCATATCAAGAAACTAAAAAGGCTCATCAATTTTGCAATCTTCTTAAGAATCCACCAATTTCACACTAATGTCACACTATATATACAAAACAAATCTTCGCATTAACAGTGATTGAACAAATGCATATACAACCCGCACACACTATGAAGTCTGAAAGTAAGTGCCCCATCAAGACAATGCCTCGTAAAAATAGGGCAGAGTAATTAAGCTGTTATATAACCAGCTCGAATATATACATCTATATATACATATAAACAAAATTGTATATAGTTATAGGCTGAGAAGTGTCTCGGCATCTCTATTATATTTTCAATGTGGTAAGTAGGGTGGCACGGAGGTTATAGGTGATGCGTTCCCGTAGTACACAACACCACAGAATATTTAATGTGTATTTACACAGTCACACATTAATTGTTCCTCGTTTTGTAAATGTATTTGTGATTTCACTCTTATTTATTTTACTTTTTTAACAATTACCATACACAGAATAAGTGGAACATTTTTACCATAACAAATTATAATAATGAAAATTCATTTAAATAATTCCATCAATTTTGTTCCTAAATTTTTTTCATTTTGCAGAGAATATAATTAAATTGTTGAGTAAGATGAATGAAAAAAAAATAATATAATACACAAAATATTGTTGTCCATATATATTTTACCGACAATCAATTTTATAGTGCATACATTTTTTTCTCCATGTGTTTTAGTTTTTTATTTATTTATTTCTGTAGCGACGAAGTCGCAAATTCCATTGCGACTGTACTGAAGTTAAACGGTAGCAGGCATATACATATATATATATACATAAATAACCACCTCAATAACCGATCAAGCCCGACCAACATATTACGCCATCGCTGCTGTGTTTACACTGGAAGTTGAATATTCGCCTCTGACAATTTTTTTTTCTTCTACTTTTTTTTTGTTTCTACTCTTTCTCTTCTATAGCTTCCCTCACTTATCTGAAATACTTTTGTCCATATTTGGAACATTCTCTATTTGTAATAGAAAAAAAAATATTTGCATTCATATATAAAAGGAGCGAAGAACGGAATAGAATAAAGTGAAGAGTGAAGAAAAAAAAAACACAACAAAATATACTGCGGAGAATTGTAGCGAGAAATAAAACAGAAAGGAAAGCGGACACGATGCGACCCAGAAACAAAGGGATTCGCTTCATTTTTACTACAGCGGAGTACATATATGTACATCCCAAAAGGAAAAAAATGTTTCAATTGTATGAATTTTGTGTTAACGTAATTTTCACGCTATTAATAAAATTGAAAAGAAAAAAACGTTTGATTTAAATTACAAATTGTAAAAGTAATTTTTCAACCAATCTGAAAATAATTTTTACCCTCAAATCACTTCCCATTCTTTTCCATTGCAGAAAACAAAATTTGCCATCAATGGAAAAATTTTCATTTTCAAATACATTCAAAAAAATGAATTCAACTTTAATTATGATGAAAAAAAAAATATCAAAAATTAACCGTAAACTCCAAAATTTACACTTATCAAAATCAATTTATTTCTGATATTTAAACATAAACAAAAAGGATTCAAAGTTAATGCGCATTGGACGCTTGTGGCGCTCTCATCGGTATAATGCGGAATAGGTAAAAAATAAAAATTCAAATGGCAAAGAAACGTAAGAGTTAAGCGCGCCAAACGAGAGGTGGCTGTTGCTGTCTGGCCGTCTCTACTTGCGCTGTGTCAGCCAGTTTACGACACGTCTCGCTCGCCTTGTCTCAATAGTTAGGGTGATGTTAGTGGAAAAAGATGGTGTGCGGTTTAGCTTTAGTGCGCACCGTTGGTGCTATTCGTCGACGTCGACCGACGTTCGTTGTGTATACACGAACGGTGGAGTGTTATGTTGGCTGTGTTGATACGACGAGCGCGCGCTGCTGTGCCACTTTCACTTGGTTACATAACTTTGTGTGCGCGAACGCGCGCAAAGGGAACTGGGTAAATGGGAGAACCACAATCTACGCCACTACTACTAACAACTATCACAACTAAATCGTTCGACCATCCACAAATATATATCTACATCTATATATAAATATAATATCTTCGTGTAACTATAAAATATCTTTTTTTTTTATACAGCTCTACCTCAATCACGACTTTACTCTGTTAATCTTATCACATCGCCTTGCACTTTTTTTATTATTATACTTTATTACTCTTTTTCTTCTTCTAATACGACTGTGACACATTGAGAATTTCAGAGTTTTAATGTGCAGGGCTGTATTTAATCGAAGTTTAATTGGGGCACGGTTGAATTGTTTATAAAAGAAAAAATATTTCCTCTGTATTTGCAATTAATGAGAAGAGATGAACAAAAAAAAATGATAATTAATAATGATGAGTGAACAAAATTTTGATTGCAATATCGACTTGTCCGTCGTGTTCTTTGAAACAAAAATTTTAATTGTCCTGTTTCGGTTGAATGGTTAATGAAACCCTTCAATTTTTAATATTTAAGTCTGTGATAAATATGAAAGCATATCAGAATGAATTTTTTGTCATGGTGAATTAGAATTGTTTGCCATTTTTATTTGTTATACATTGGTGTTTAACATTCCATGGAGGAATTAATGCTCAATAAAAAGTTTAATATTGTAAAGAAAAAGATAAAAATTCGAGTCTACACAGGTTTACAATTCATCTATTCATTCAATTTTCCTCACGAAAATTTTCAATGACCTAAATTATTAATCCGTTCATCATTATGAACTGAATAAAATATATCTCCAATTCCTCATCCAACTGTGAAATTCTTCAACTAAAATAAAAAATATTCTACTGACAATTATTCCTATTCACTCAAAAAAAGGGAAGGGAATGAATTTCCATGAAATAAATAATAGAAATAATTTCCAATTATCAATGAATAAATATGAGATTAAATATAACAATGAATGAAATAAACAAATGATAAAAAATGAGGAACTTGCCCCCCTGGTGGCAGTGGATGCTACGACCCAAATATGAAGTAGTGAAAGTGGCACGCTGGTCAGGCATGGCCTGCTGCGCCAACACATTCGTCTTTCTCTTTCTATTTTTTTTTCAACGCGGTTTTTTTTTCTCACTTCTGCTCCATCTCATTCTCACTAATGTTGTTCGCCTATTTCGTTCACTGGCTGATTTTATATATTACGTTCTGATGCGTGCACTCAATTATATTATGTGATAAACGAAAATAACAGAAACTAAAATAAAATGTTCTATTTAATTATTTTTGTCTGCTATTTAAATTACGATTTAGCATAATAATATCAAGATATTATTTTTATTTAAATATATATGCGCATAGATGTAGCTATTTCCTTATTTTTCATTTTACTTAACATTTAATCACACAAAGGCACAGTAAACTTGTGATCGTACGTATTGATTAATATATTTATTACTTTTTAATTTATTAAATGTGTATATTTGTATAAGTAGTGAATAAAGATCGATCAAAGTCGAGAGTTTATCATTATTCATTTATTTCTTTAATTTATTCACTTCTTTCTTTTTTTCCTTCTTTTCCTCATTTTTCTCTGAACTATAATAAATTTAAATAATAATTATTGTATGGTCTAGTGTGATAATATTTGAAAAAATACTTAACAAAATAAAAAAGAAATAGATTTAATTTCTTTCCAAAATACAATTAACGTACATTCAAGTATCATCAATAATTCTGCTCGTTCGAAAGTCATTTGTTCAATTAATTAACTCTACCAGAATGCTCCATGATTTTAATTGACATTTATGGTGCTTCACAAGTAAAATAAAAAATATTTTTCCAAATTAAAGTCATCACTTGAATGGCATCACATAGAATATTTGTCTTCTCCATTTCGATTTATCAACAATTAAAAAGAATAAAATAAAAGCAAAACGAACACGATAAGACAAAATGAAAAAATTATAAATGAAATAAAAGAAGAACAAAATGATTATTAAAATTATCATCGCTGCTTTGATTTCTTTCTATTTTTTTTCTTTTTGAATTTCAATATGATTAAATAACATGGGAAAGAAAAAAAACTATATCTCACTGAGAGTGACTAGTTCTTGACGCATGCAGTTGACCCACTTTATATTCTGCTTCTTATACAGGCGAGAGTCCCATAGTAAGCGCGCGGGACAAGATACATATGTACATACATGTTCACGTGTAACATTATGTGTATTTGTGTGTAGTCATTTTTTATTTCATTTAATTTTTCTTTTTCTTTCATTGAGAGTAGACGCTTCACAGCCGGAACTGAAACGCTTTTGTACGGGTTATATAGTAAGTCGTCGAAGGACAGTCAATTGAATTATTATTATCATTTCTATTGTATATAAATCTATGTGTCTACGTGTATATGTACTGCTACGCTCATATAATTATCGTTATCCGAATATCATGTTAATTTTTCTCACCGAGTGATTATGAATAATTGAAAATTTATTCACAAGATTATTGTGATTGAAATAGCAAAATGTATAAATCATTTTTATCCATTTTATTTTAAATTAATGTTTGTGTTTGATGAATAATTAAATCAATGATGATTATTTAGTTTATATAAAAGTTTGCAAACTATTGATTGTGTATTATTAATTATTAATAATAATTCGTATGTCATTGTTCGATTTGCATGTTGACTAATTGGACAAATTTGTGTAAGGAAATTTGTTCTTCATTGAAATATAATAGAAAAAAAAATGTCAGACAGTAAAATTGCAACAGCAAATAAAGAACTGAATTTTTTAATACTACTCGTAAAGATAAACAAAAGTATTCATTCACCAAGAATATTTTTATTTGCAATGATTTTAGATGTATTGAAAAATTAATTTCTTCCAGATCTTCATAACATTAATAATAAAAATTATTTTGTAAAGTGAATAAAGTCAATGAAGATAAATTGATGCAGATGAAAATGAAAAAATTGGAGACATCACCAACCAAACGCAATTACTTAGTTTACTCATATCCCTGTAGATAAGAAAACATTTTGTATATCATTATTCCCATTAATTTCATTCTTGATTTTACTTCCATTGTATTTGTACAAGAGTTTATTGATACTACCAAGAAAGTGCATTAAATATTCTTGAAAAAATATACATGTATAAATAGAGTATGATAAACTTCCATATCTAATCGGTCAATCACACTTTCCTTATTTCTCTTAATTACAATCGACAAATTCTAATGTACACTTCAAATAAAAACATTTTTCAATCACATAACTATTTTTCCATCATGACATAAAATAAAAATGAATTTACACTAATAGACTCCTAATCTCCAAACAAAAATATCTAACTAAAAAAAAAATATTTATTTCCATCGATATAATTTAATCTACAAAACCAAAAACTACATCAACACCAACATTAATTCAATAATCAAAATTATTATACCACACATATTTCTAATTTACACTCAAGCAGATTATTATCTTTTATGTTTTATTCTTGTCAAACACAGTTGTCAATCGAATATTCAACTTAAATAAAATAAAATACAATAAAAAAAAAGACAGTGAAAACCCCACTAAAGATCAAACTATTCGATAAATAAAAACAAAATTTAATTTCTTGTTTAATTGGACACAAACCGACAGTCAGACAGACAGACTGATTGATAACTACTTTAAAACATCTTTTTTACAAGTTCATAAAAGTCACAAAATCATTTCTTTTTTTTTTTTTCTTACATAGTCACTTTGACATTTCAGTCGATACCAATATTGATATTTTTTTCTTTTAACTTCATTTACATCACTTCTGTTGAATAAATATCAATATAAAAAAATGTCTTCGATTAAAACAAGAAAGAAAAAAAAAAGAAAAAATAATATCTCGTCAAACGTTCAGCGTACATTAACATCGATGAAAGTGGTTTCCATCAGAATTCTCAATGATTAATATACATTTTTTCCCCTACCATTTTTTCATCCCACTATTATCATCATTATTATTCCCACCTCCACCATCATCATCATCATCATCATTATTACAACAACCAATTCTGCAATCATTGAATAACCTACACGTCAATCTTCAGCTGCACATTATATTACACGATACGCTTCATTCAACAGCTTCATCATCAATTAATATTAATCACAATTTTTCTCCCCTTCCAATATTACACAACACCCAACAAAAGAAAAATAGAAAAAGAAAAAAACGACACAATAAAAATCCACAACAAATTTATACTTTCAAATTCTCACGATGAATCTTCTCTATAAACAAATATAAAAATACAAAAATAATCTAATTCAACTAAAAATAAAATAAATAATAATTTATCACCTACAATTATTAATTTCCTTTCTCTTATAGGTTAATCTCTATTTGTATCATAAAATACACAAATACATATACACATTAATGTTTATAGACGAAAATGAGGCTGTCGATCAAAGTCGTAGCTTCAAATGTAGTTCTAGTACGCCTATGAATAGAATAACGAAGGCTCCTTGGCCCGTTCGTGCACTACCCCAGAGTCATCCCTGCAATTATTCGGTCAAGTAATCTCTTATAGCACGTGTGAGAGTATGCGATGCCGATCAATATATATATATATATTTATTTATATATAGATTGGATATTTGTATATCTAATATGTCAGTGTGTTAGTGAATACTAATACCATTGGTTTGTGCCCTACAATTTGTATATACAGTCGCACGCGCGAATGTAGATCGTCTGATGACCCTGATGAGGGTTATCGTGATTTGATGTACTTACTTCCGTGCTGATTATAATTTTCATGTACGTTATATCGTTTTAATTATAATTATAATAATAATGATGATAATAATAATAATGATAATGATATATTTATAACACTGTTTATAAATGATTTATATTATTGTTAAGAAAAAAGAAAGGAGAAATGTTTGAAATGTTTAGGGGATCGTAATAATTATTTTAATATTATCAAATTAGTGTAAAATAATTAATGATGGAGAGAAAAAAAAAGGTGTGAAGAATAATTAGGGTTAGTGATTTTTTTTTTCTGTTTATTATTTTGAGTTTGTGCGGAGAATATTTTTAATTTGTAGGATAAAAAGAAAAAAATAGTGAATTTGAATAATTGGGTTGATTATGTAGGTCCTTGACTTTTCTATTGAGAGGTATTGGTAAATTTGACTATAGTGATTTATGGTATATTTGATGAGATGAAAATGGAGGGAGAAGGTTTGAGGACATTGATAGTAAAGTTGTATTTAAAATATGAACATTCTATAAATTGAAGGGCAATTGTGTAAAGATTTGATTAGTTGAAAGTGGAATTTTAATTTTGAAATGAAGTAATTTATTGGAATTTAATCGATAATTTTAATAGTTCATGGATGTTTGCTTATAATTATTTATAAGATTGAATTTTTTGTATTGGAATAAAAGAGAGTATTGTAAAATACTCAGAGTTTGAGTATTGATATTTATTTTTGAGGAATTTCTTATATTGGAAAATTTTTATTTTCATAATTGGAATTTGCATTCACTCAAATGCTTAACTACAAGAAATGAAACTTGAGGCGATAAGAGTAAAATATTTTAGCGATTAGTAAAGGAAATTATACTTAAATAATATATTAATAAATTCTTTGAATAGTATTGCTGATAATATCGTTTTGAATGCAAAACCAGAGTACGTTTTTTTTTTTCTATTTTAACGAAATTAAATAGCAATTCTTTCATAAAATATATTTCGACTATTTCAAAAAACTAAAAGAAAAAAATTATCTCATAATTACTTTGCCATTTTCTTTCAATGCAACAGCTAAATGAACAAAAAAAAAACAATTACGATAACAAACGATAAGATTAATCATTTTCTTCAATTAAATCTATCGACTAATTGACGTTGCTCAATATTTAAAACCCACATAAAAAGTTATTTCTCTTCAATCGTCAATAACTACTCCAAATCAACTTCAAATTCAAACTACAATACACTCATTTTATTCTACAAATTCCGCTCTAAATTTTCATCCCTCTTCATTTCAACCCCTAAAATGCATTCATCCCCTCAAAATAGCCTACGAAAAATAAAATCACCTTGAAAAAACTGTAAAGAAATGAAATCTCATTTTACAATTCAACTTTTCAATTTGATTCCCTCCATTATTTTTTTTCACATTATCATACTTCTCATACATCTTACAAGATATACAATTACAATTTGTTATCTCGACTATATACATGTCATTACGTGTACAAACGTATTTACAAGTTGATGTGTAAATATGACAATGGCGATATAACATAAATCATCAGCGGAAATGATTGAAATCAGGTCATTTATTACCATCCTATAAATATCAAAAGAATAAATAAATAAATAAATAAATAAATATATATATAAATTAAACAAATGCAACTTAAATTGACGTGTGGTATTGCACGACATGCAAACTGCATTGATATAAACACACACAAATACATAAATGTAAAAAGACACATTTGAGTTTATCGACACGTACATAAGCAGAAATTATGATGTTTAACTCTTTATCTAGATAATTATTTGTTCGTCATTATTTATAGAATTCTTGAAAGAGTCATCCAACTGAGTGTAATATATATCTATATCATACACGACCGATAATAAAATTGTCAAGTGTATGTCAAAGCTCCACTATTTACATATCTATATATCTATCCTATTAATTTTCACTGAGATGTTGAATGGCTATTTACATGAATTTTTCTACATTTCTGTAATAAAATATTACAACAAAAAAAAAACCGTTTACAATTTTTTCACCTCATACAATTAAATTTAAATGATTCCATAAAAACAATAATGAAGTTTAAATAAAAAAAAAACAAATAATTAAAATAATTGAACAATAGCAAAATAATTTAAATCACTTTTTATCAATTACTATTTTTATTGTGTATTTTTTTAATTTTTGTAATTAATATGTCACTCAATTTTTAAAGTGTAAATATAACTTGTCGATGAATCGTCACATCAAGGGCTAAAAAAAATTTTTTTTCCCTCTCAACTATTATTAGAGTGATGGCCCAAATTCACGTATCTATGTATACCTAGAATAAATATATATATATATATATATATATTTATGTTATATATATTCCATCGTGGCTTTAATGAAAATGTATGTGTATATATACGTGTGTGCGTGTGTTGTGTATGCGGGAGTTATGTGAAGGTACTTATGCATAAAGAGTGAGGAAGAGAGAAAAAGTGAGAGATAATGTGTGACACTGTGAGGTCACATGAGCCACAGAAAATCATGCGTTAGTCTAGTCTAGACCTCCTCAGCATCCCAAATGAGGCTTGAGATAGTACATATATACATGGGTGTAGTTATATAGGACAGAAAAAATATTTTTAGAGCTCCAAAGTATTTTCTGTCGTTTTTTTTTGTCATTTTCTTTTGCTCTTGTTCTTCTTCGTGTTATTTTTTTTTCGTTTAGAAAAAATAAATATTTTTCAAGTTAATTTTACCCAGGTGCTTTCAATTAGGTGATAATTCAATATTGATACTTTATTCATTATTTTTTATATTTATAATTAATTATCAATGAAATGAGAAGGAACGTTTTAAATGATATTGTTGAGAATAAAATTTTCTTAAGTTTTATGATAAAATAAAGAATTAAAAGTTATTGTGCAGAAATAAATTTATGCAGTGAATTATTTTATTTATTTCGATGTATTTTTATATTTTTGATAAATAATTTGTCAATGTTGTAAATAAATTGCCATCGAAAAAATTCTGATTAAAGGACGTGAGTTAAACAGGTTGGTTTGAGACTCTTGCCTTTTTCTCGTCGTTAATTTAAAAAGAGACGTAAAGTGAATATGTAAAATATATTTCAAATTGATTCATTATCAAAATATGTTCGTAATGCATTGTATAATATTATCAACATTCACATTGTAAATAACTGTATAATGAGTGTCAAACGATTCGCTTTCTTTTATGCCTGATGGAGGCTAGTTTAATATTGTCACGTTAATTACTTGGATGATGTCACGCATTCATTTCAAGGCAACGAGGGTTAACAATGTGAACAAAAGATAAAATATTAAGAGAAAAAAACCACACAACAAATAAAAAATCAAGAACGTAAGAAGAGAAATGAAAGAACAAGAGAAAAATATTAAAAGTAAATAAAAAAAAATGACAGTAAAATAATAGATAAATAATAAAAGATTATATTTCTTATTTACAAATTTTCCAATTTTTCAATATCGTCACAAATTAATAAATTTCATGTTCTAATTTATTTATCACAATCAATTCACCTGATGTCTTATCGGTCATTCACAAATTCCAGGCAATTGAAAATGCATAAATAAATAATGGAAAAAAAAAATAATAACGAAGATGAGAAAAGAAAAAAAAAATGGATATATTTAATTGACGGAGGATTAATTGTGGCGCCATAAAGGATTTGCGTTTATATCACACGCGAGTAATTTTCTGATGAAAACAATCCCATGACATGGCGTCGCGTTGACTCTCAGAGGTCAGCAGCCTTGTACTTTATTATCATCACTTTCCTCTCTCTCCATCTTTCTCACTACTTGCCTGTCTCTCTCTCACTTCCATTACTGTTCTTGCCAAGAGAATTCATTGAGTGCACTGAATGCATATAAGGAAGTAAATCTTCCAACGTCAGTCAAAATTTATAAATAGATATAATTGTATACTGAAGAATTATTTTTCAGATCATTTAATATACAACGATTGATATTGGAAACTCCCTTGGAAACTTTTCTGTATTTTATTATATTACAAAAAAAAAGAAAATTTACATTTGACTTTCGATGAATTGAGATTAGAATCAAATATTAAATTCAAGAGCAAATATTGACAATTTCGAAATAATCTTTACAATTTATAAATTATTAAAATTATAAACATTCATTAGAATTTTTCTATAGTAATATCATCAATTTCATTCAACAAAAGTACAATCAAAACTATAATTATATAAAAAAAATTCTTGCAACCACAAAATATCATTTTGATAAACATTAAATTATTAGAGATTCATTCCAAAGAAAATTGCAAGTACATTCCTGAATTAAATACAAATCTATATCTCATCCTACGTCAAGTGTTAAAATTACTCAAAATCAGAACCAACAAAAAAGAGGAAACAAATAATCATTAAGAACATTTATCAAAAAAATTCCCACCCAACAAATTCGCATTGAATATTTTCAACAAAAACAATTACCTAAAAAAAAAAAAAATCTCATGTATAACTACTGATAAAGAGGTAGCGCGTGTTCTACAATTACTAGTGCACTATTACATGTCTACAAACACAACCTCACTCTCACACACAAACTCTGTATTTATATATTTATATTACAAGTAAAAAATGCTAGTGCAAGTCTGTATAATATTTATTTATTTATTTTTTTGTGTATTTTAAGTAGTAGTGGAAGTTGTAGTCCGGTCGGTCCGGCTTTCTCGACGAGAAGTGCACCTTGGCACACTTTGCGGGCAATCGCGTACCCCTGTATACCCCTCCATTCAAACCCGCCGTTGTTGTACACTCACTCAGCCCATGCGAGTTATAGTCACAGAATTCAAAAGTGTGAGCGCAACAAAGCAACTAAAGAAAAAACCTCTCCACTATTCCTCACAAAACGAAATGCATTGAAGCACGCACGTGATCAACACACACATGAGACCAAAGCCTACATCAATATTTCACTTAAGCTTATTCCCCTCTTCCTTCATATTTATTTTCTCTCATTTAGATATCTCCAAAAAATTCACATTTTTACGACTCTTCTTCTCACTATCATTATTATTATCAATATCATAATTTATTTCGTCAAATTATTCTTTTGTTTAATATCCATTAACGAAATGTCACATTCACTTCAAAATTAAATGTGACGATGAATAAAAAAAAAGTAAAAGTAAAATTAATTTGCAAATTAAATTAAGTAATAGAAATAATAGAATTGTTTTATTTTTCTTCTCGCTATTGACAATCCCGGGGGGGGGGGGGGGGGGGGGGGGGGAATCTATAAATTGAGTAATATTTTTTTTATATTGAATTAAGACATGATGAATTTAAAGTGTCAATAATATGAGAGAAAATGAATAAAAGTTAAAAGAAGAGAAAATTTTGTAAACAAACATTTTTCTATTGTTGCTGTAATGTTTATAATCGTGCGATTTTGTAATGAATAAAATAATTGATATTATTTTATAATATAATAATATTAATTGGGTGAATAAATAAGATGAATAACTTTGTGAATTTTATCGAATAAATTGCCGCGCAATTATCAGTAAAATAGATTTATAAATAACTAATTCTTCAACAGGTGCGGCGTTGACGACTATATATATGTGTATTTCGTTATCGTGTGTATCGTTGATAATCATGATATATCTGTATATAGATATATGTATATCAATAATGAATCTCGCACATAAACACCCGTGTGCGTGAACTAATCGCAGCGCTACTGTGCGTGTCGTCGTCGACGTCGTTGTTGTCGTCATAGTATGTCGCACAGCGTTCATTCATGAATTTCGCAGATAAATGATTACACTAATATACACATACGTAAGCTTATATATACATATATATATTTTACTAACGTTCAATTAGTGATTGTTTGCCCTTTTCATTTAATTCGAATTAATTTTTTTCCTCTATGATATAAATTTGTCATACGAAATGTTTCAATATTTTCTTTAAAATATTTTTCTGTTTATTCACGTTTTTGTTTGTTTGTTTGTTCGTTTCTTTTTTTAGTTTTTGAGATTATTTTGATATTTTGTAATGAATTCAAATACATTTTTGGATTATTAGAATATTTTTGATTAGTTAAAAATTAATAATATTTGTTAAATTGTGTGAAATGAGAAAACAAATGGAAGAAAATAAAATTCAAAATCGTCATGACATATTCAACCATCTGAATCATCACACACAAAAAAAAAACACCTCATAAATTAAAAAATATAAAAACCAAGACAGCTAAAATATGATTTCATCTTTACTAAATCTCATACACAAAATGTTGACAAATCAGCAACAATATCTCAAAGTAAAAATCAAATTATTATTTTTCCTTTACAAACAGAAAGAAAGGAATAACACAAACATAAAAATAATAACCATAATAAACCCCCAATCGTAATTTCAAAGCATTGAAAAAACTCCCTTGATAATAACAAAAATATTCAAAATTTCACGTTCTATTTATCACTGTGTGACAATAATTTGCTTATTTCTCATTTAAATAGTTAAAAAGAAGATAGAAAAACAATTTTTTTTTTTCATTACAGCAGAAGAAAAAAGACCAGATAAATACATTTACTTATTTTATCTATTTATCAAGTAAATACAAACTAAAGATCGACTATAATTTATTTTTTTGCGCTTACGCATGTGCGTCAAAGAACAGTATGTATAAACATACATATATATATTTAGTTGGCTATATACATTGAAAGTGATGACCATACGCGCGCAGAATGAAATGTCAATTGGTCACGACGCAGGCGGTGAATAAAAAAAAAATATATATATATAGACATATATGTGTTTTCACTTTTAACTCTTGTCGAGGGTCGTGGGACGGACGTAATAAACATATATATACATATATATATATATATATATGTACATTTTCAATGAAGTATTTCTGACGCTTTATAACCCATACAGCCCACACAGTTAAATGGAAAATATAAAATCATGAATCGAAATAAAAATATAATGAATTTGTGTGTATGTGAAAGTGCATTCAAACGTGAATTTAAATTTTGTTGAATTATTTTTTCTTCATTACTCCTCAGTTGGTATTGTGAAAAAAGAAAATTTATTGTAAATTATTGTAAATTAAAATTGCATAATTATAATTAGACAATATTTAAATGTCAATTAGTATTATCTATACAAATATATTAATAAATATTAATGTTTATATACATTAATGTAATTTTATTCTACTGTTTAATAATTGTTAAATTAATGAAAATGATAAAGTTGTGTTAATGTGTCACGCGATATATCAAACCATTAAATTTTGTTAAGTGTAATGGATGCAATTATTATTCAATGACGGATTGTAACTTGCCACTCTACACGTGGGCAAAATACGTGGCACGTGGGTCGAAAAACCCACAACGTCAGTGTCATCCAGACTTGTTAATAATTTATAAATATATACGCATTGATGTAATACTTATAATGTACTCTGTCTATTGTAATTCCCATTATTTTATTGTTTATTTGTTTTTTGTCTATCATAATTGAGTTATTGTAATAATTAAATATTGTCCATGTGTGTTGTCTGTCATTTCACTTTCTTTTTTGTTCATTTCCCTTTCATTTGGAATTTATTTATTTTTTTCTCTCGAACTTTACCAATTATTATTTGTTGATGGTTAATTTTTTTTCTCCATTGTCAATTTGCGTTTATAGGTAGCAGTATAAAAGTATATAATCGAATGTCGAGACACATTTTATCTTGTAGACTTGTGCAAACATAGACGGGGAAATAATTTGCATGTAAGTCTACAAAAATTGCGAAAAAAAATGTTTAACATATATATATATATATATATGTATTTTATTTTTATTCATTGCTCTTATTTCTAGAAAGAGTCATTTTTTCTGCAGGATTTCACAATCAAGGTCAGTGATATTAATCAATATATAATATTGGATAATTGTCTGGGATTAATTTTAAAATTTATCTCTGAGTGAATATAACCATTGGTGCACACAGTTGGTGAACTTATAATTTTTGTTTGTCAGTTCAATGTACTCATTTATGTATTCTCTTTTATCAATTTTTTTCTTTTCATCTGATTAATATGAAAAAACATTATATTATATTGGAAGTAAATTTAAATAATTAATTTGTCATATAAATTTTAAGAATTAAACAATTTCTGGTTTGCTTCAAACATCAATGAACACAATTAACTGAACTGTAATAAATTCAAACGTCAATGACCGAATACATTCTTAATGTTTCGTCTTTTCTTTTTTCTTTTTTGCATTTAATTATTATTATTATCATCATCAAATGATTCACTTGAGACACATGCACATTTTTTTTTTAATTCTTTTTCGCACTCGTTCAAATCCTCCATTCATTTCTATTTATGCTGACACTGTAAACGTATTTATATACATCGAACTATCATATTCCTGCATATTAACAATTGAGCTCATTTACACCAATGGAAATCACATACGAATTCCGTTGAAAGAAGAAAAAAAAAAGCAACATTTGAACCATTTTTATTCTTAAATTTGTAATTTTTCTTTTGTTCCAAAACTTCCAAATTTATTTGCAAAATATTAGTATCAACAATTTTTTCCACTTCAACATATGAATTGAATAAATTGAATCAGAAATATGAAGAGTAAAATAGAAAAATTAAAACATTGAACAGCAAAAAAAAAACAATTTGCATTTAAAAAATATATTTAAACATCGAATTAATAATATTTTCCATATTGTTCAATTAATTTATCTACATCTATTATTCTATATAAAATAATTTTCTAAACCAAAATATATTTAGCAAACCACTTTTCGTGGTAAAATATAAAACACAACAAAAAAATTAGCAAAACATAAAATGTTGAATAATATTTCATTGGCAGAATATCAAACATCAACTTCTTACAAGATTATTCATATTCCTATAATACATTTTGGATTCATGGGTGTGTTATATCTACGCCACTATGATTAGAAAACAAGAGCAAAAGAGCGAGAGAGATGGAGGGGAAAAAAAAAAAAACATTACACTCCTACGATGCGCACATGACTCGACCTTGTGAACACTTCAGCGGCACATAATAAACTTCACTTAAAGTCATATAAAAAAATATGTAACTATATCATTTTATGATCAGATATATTTTTTTTTAGTACCACGTAAATACCATTTTATTTTCTCGCACAATCAAAAAAAAAAATTGAATAAATTCATGTTAAATGTATGTATATATAGATGGAAGACGATGAATGGCCCGGAAATCGTTCGGGTCAAGATGAGAGACACATGACATCCGATAAGTAACATCGCGCGTGTGCTTATCATTTTTTCTTTTTTTTTCATTCATTATTTTTATAATTATTATAATGTACACTTTATATATATATATATATATATACATAAGTACAAATGAACAAGTTCAAACTGGCACAGTTTTACGACGCAAACGTTGTATATGCTCATGCTAAGGATACGTGATTAATCCTTGTATCATTATTTTATTTGAAGTGAATAAGAAAACAAAGTTTAGTGAATGAAAAGAGTTTGATAGTAGAGGTGGAAGAAGAAGTTGCTTTATTATTTTTCCTTCGTAATTTTGTCTCGATATTTGTTCGCCTCTATTTATTTTCTTATCAATATTCTTTCTCAGTCAAATATGTTTGATATTGAGTGCAAATGTAACAGACATGAGACCATTTTCAAAATAATAAATAGACAATTAAATATTGTAGGAACTGAAATCGAAGAAAAAATGTTTGTATAAATTTTCGTATTCTTCAAACTAGCAATTTTTCATTGTTCGTTTATTTAAAATTTATTCATTCTATTACAACATTTAAAAAATTCCCAAATTTCTGCTGCATTCACACTCATGTGCAGTATTTAAATATTTATCAACATCCTATTGTTAAACTTATTCAGAGAATAAAAGAAATACTAATTAAAATTTGTATGATAAAAGAGAATAAATATTTTTCTTACATTAAAATGAAAAAAAAAAAGCAGAAAAATGTATTTTTTCCATACATTAACTCTTTCTTATCTATGGCTTCACATAATGGATTATTGAAAATTTCAATTTTTTTTTATCTCTTGTCGACACTCGTTCATCAAATATATTTTCCATTCAATCAAAATTCAACGGAAAAATTCCACACAATTTTTCTCTTAATTTTGTCGATATTTTCTTTTTTTTCTTCTAATTTCCACAAATTTGTGTAAATGATTTTCAAAATAAAAAAATAAAAAAGAAACAAAAATTATATATATTCTATTCCTGTATTTTATATTCAAAAGTGTTGGTGAATATTTCGAAACTTGGCCCACTCTAGTTCATGTCTAATGTTATATAGAATGCCTTGAACGCGGACACGCTTTCCCTTTATGTCGCCCCGAAATTTATTTCGGACTTTTACTTATAACGTTAAACACGCTTTCATTTTCACTTTTATACATCTATAGATATACTATCTTATGTATTAATTCTCTATTACATTTATGCTTCAAATGAAATATAAATTACATAGCTATACACATAAAATTATTCATCAAAAATCATTGCGCTTGATAATAAAATAATGAACAACTGTTCGGTTATTTCTAATTATCACCAAGAAAAAAAAAAGAAAGAAAGCACAACCAACAAAACACAAAAAAAAAAGAAATTACAATTCAAAATTCCGTCATGCTGGTGTAAAATAACATTCCAAAGTACTGAGTAATTATACATCAATGTATCATAAAAATTTGTTTTAAACCACTTCATTAACTTATAATCGATAAATATATTTATATATATTTAAGTTTTTTTTTTTTCGTTAATTACCCGCAGGGATGAGTGTATGAGTATTCAATGATTAGAAGGTCATCGGATAGAAGATTCGTGACTTTGAGATGGACAAGTTGAAGGAATGGAAAAAAAAGAGAAAATTCTTGAAGAGAAAATAATAATTATGATATAAACTGCGGTTTTGCTCCGACAATGTCGTATAAATACTCCCACTAACGTATATGTGTCTATATATATATATGTACGAGACATTATCAGTACGTGATAAGACAATGAGAAGCCAACGAAAAAGATTGAAAAAGGGTATTAATTATCATTGTTATCACAAAACTCCAAAAGCCATTTTATCTTCAATTAATCATAAACATAACTTTAAGAACACGACAAAAGGAAAAATAATTGATAGAATAAAAACAGCAGCATTAGAATTATCGTAAATTTTTCAATTAAAAACTTTGTTGACTTCAGTTTATTTTATAAAACTGAAAAAAATTCAAATATAAAAAAAAAATGGAAATGAAACAAAAGAAAAATGAAAATTAATGTCAAACTGTTTAAATTGTCAAAACGGTCAAATTGAATAAATTGAAGTGCAAGATAGTCAAAATTAGAGCGTTGAGTATTGCAATGATAAAACGGGACATAGGTAGGCGTTAATATTGTCCCTCACTAATAATCTACGTATTTCAAGTGATATAATAGTTAATTGACTAAACGGATAAAATATAGAATCCTTAAAAATTAATCCCACTTATATCACAGCAAATAATCTTAATGAGTATATTAAACTGAAGTTATTTCAGTACTGTCTTACAATGAAATTCTTGGAATTCATATTATGGAAAAAAATTTTCATTGAACAATTTCATCTAATTTGACTTGTTCTTAAAACTTCGTTAAATCTCAAATTTCGATATCTAATCAACAAGTCATTGTTCTTCAGCTAATACTTTCATGTCCAAGTGCAATTTAATGTTAATTTATAGATTAGATGAGGAATTTTAAGAGAGCTCGATAATTCTTAATTACCAGCTGTGTGACAAATTCGAAAATGTTAGACAAAATGAAATTTTTCAGTTTAGTCATTTCCAAAATCGCCTGATTCATTTTTAATCTAAGAAAAAATATTTCTTACAAACAAATTGTAAGAACAAAAAATTGTTCTTTATGAATAATCAATGGAATTATATAAATGATTCATATTTTAAATCAAGTTTGATAATTATCAATAGACAAAATGACTTTCGTAAAATTTAACTACTACTCAACGTTCAATTGATGTGATACGACTAAAAATTATTCACATGCACTCTTAATAATTAATATTTATACTTGTATTTATTATTTATCATCCATTCTTTCCTTTTCATTAAATAAAACACAATTTAATATTGCACTGCACAAAAAAAGACGACTCAATATCATTCTACTGCAGTAATTCTAATTTGTTGTTAAATTACAATAAATAAAATAAAAAACTGCCCTAATTTACACTCTGAAATTCCCTACAAAATATTTCCTTTTACCATAATAAACAATAATAAATAAAAAGTAAAAAAAGAGAAACACAATTTTATATTTCTGATTGGCAATTGATATGAATCGACAAATAATCACAACCAGCAATCTCCAATAATAATAAAGCAACTCATTTGTAAGAAATTTTTTTTTCCTTTTTCTCTCTCCTCGTATTTCATACAAAGTCATCGTGATTATATTAGAACAATAAGTCTTTGATCATTATTCATGTGTTGAAATAAAACTTATTTATGAAAGGAATATAAATGGAGACATAGTTAACTCAACCAATACAAGCGAATGAAGAGGCGATTATAAAAGGTACCGTAGGTTCAAGCATTAAACGCCAAGATGATCTGGGTCAACTACACACTGAAAAAGGAAAGTGACCATTGATCACTGTACAACGTCTTACTCGTGTAAGACGGAAGGTGCGACGTTTTTTTGGTTTGTTTTTTTATATCTTATAATCATTTCCATCAATAATTCCAATTCTTTGCATCACATCTCATTCATTCAATGCCCCCTACTGTTTTTAATTCTAAACTAATCAACATCCAATTTAAACTTTGTAATTATTAATCATCAACAATTTTTTTTAAATTGGTCAAAAATTCTTATTAGAAATCTTAGCACAAACCACTATAAATATCTGCCAATATTGAAAAAAGAAAGAGAAAAGAGAAATCAAATAGCAGAAAATAAATTTAACTTAAATCAGTGAAATCATTTTAAATAATTTCTAGAGATAAATGATATTAATTTAAATATTTCGAATAGCACAAAGTAATAGAAAATACTATTTTTAAACTCATTAGCAGATACTCATCAGTTCCATGTTCGTTTTAATATAAATGTAGAAGAGAAAAATATTACTAGTTATAAAAATTTTAAACAGTACATTAAGGTGTCTTAGTTATTTCTGGAAAACCTTGCAAAATGTTTTACATACCAATTTCCACTTTTTTTGTTTAATTTAAGTAAATGATCCAACGTGATTTAAAATTGACTGAAACGTCAACCATCAGCAATTCGTGAATACGTTTGCATTTTATATTGAAATAACTCGAAACAATTCTCATTGAATAATTGGAACTGTCATTTATATTCAGTACGCTTAGCCAACGTCAGTCATAATAAAATCACACAAAGAGCAGTGCTTTAAATATCTGATGTTCTTCAATTTATCAATTCCCCATTAATTATCAAAAATAAAATAATGTTTCAATACAAAACAATTGAAACCTTCTCATATACACTCAACTACCTAAAGTCAATTATGACAATGACAATCAACTCTTAATTCATCAGTTGACTCAAAAAAATTCCTGCAATATCATCAATACTTAATATAAATTGCACAAACAAATAATCACACATTTTTGATGTCTTATTAATTGTTTATGAAGTATAAAAAAAAAAATAAAGAAAAAAAAAACACCTTATAAAGATGAAGTTAACGAAGTAATAAAATGAAGAAGGTCACATGCGCACAAACACTTTGGTTTTTCCATCTCCTTCACATTCTCAACGCGTTTGGTGTTTACCGCGTTATTTTTTCATTCGCTTTTTATCGAGTACACATATCCATCACACAAACACACACAGGAGCACACAGGTACGAGTTTACTATTGTCACCGACCAATTGGAGTTCCGGTTTTATATACACGTGAGCATATCTCAAATAATTTAGCGATGATATAACAGTTTTAGTGATACAATTTTTTTTTCTACGAAATTCCTTATCGTATGATAAACAAAATTATTATTTTCTATTATTTTTTTTACGATTTGCTTTATGCAAATACAATTGTAATTTATATTGGATTAATACGCAATGCGTCAATGGCCATTGATGTGTAAAATAAAAATAGAATTATTAACTGCTTACGTCTACACTATTTTTATATAAATATATATAAAATTTCTTCTTTTCATTTTTTCTGCTGATTTGACAAGGGACTCTTTCTCGTAAATGTCAATGAACTCTATCAATGGTGACAATGCATCAACTGGACACGCGAATAAATTTTTTTTCTTCTATATTGTAATATTAAATCTCCACGAAATAGAATACTAAAAATTTTATGTCTGCTGTAATAAGAAAAATTAAACAAAGCGAAAAAAAAAAAATAAAAGAAGAAATGTACATATATGAATAATGAATAATTAAAATGATGATTTAATCAAATTTCGCTAAACATAAAATTACTGTTGCTGAGCTTTACCCATTTATTACATGTTAATATTCAGGATGAAATAATTAAGACAAATGAGACATTGCTGAGAAAATTTTTGAGTCAGTTTGTCTATGAAGTTATTTTATCTTGTAGATTCCTCGATTTTCTGTTGCAATAAAATCATTAAGGAAAATTTTATACAGTAAAACCTCTTCTTTTTACGACCTCATGATGTTACAAATTTTTCAATTTTACGAGCTGTCGTGAATCTTCAATCCAAAAAAAAAAATGGGTCTGGACTACCTGAAGCATTTTTTGCTTATCAAGTTTGCAGTTTTCGTATTTGCCTGTACATCTGTCGAGTAGCTGCTCGAATTTGCATTTTATATATTCAAAGAAAATTGAATAACAATGGTTAGGTTAATCGATGATCAAAATTTTCATCAATGTTTATCAATTATTCAAACTGTTAGATAAGAATTAATAATCATCCGATCATCAAAAATAAATATGTATTATTTTCCTCATCTGATTACTTTCACTAACACCTACATACATTCACACGAATAGACCCTTTAGGACCCAAGACACCCTGTCTAATATTTTTACTACCCCTCACGATTTTACATAGCTCTCAAAAAATCGCAACAAGAAGAGATTTTACAGTACAACAAATCTGTTATTTCTCAAAAAGAAAAATTATCGTTTCAATCTGACATAAAATCACAAAAACAAATAATTTAAAAACTGAATCTACAATGATATTCAAATTCTATTCACTACTGAATAACAGTAAAATAAACATCACATAGAATAACTCGTACAAACTCTCAACATTCTCAATATTCCTCCTCTAACTCCAACTCTCGTTTCTATTATATAAAATTTTCCTATTCAACCATATAATCCATCAATTATTGAGATGAAAGTCTACATAAATATTCCTTTCATAATTTCAGTAAATAATTAATCATTTCATACATAAATTTATAATTCACATCTTCACATGTGTACAATAAATTAAAAATAAAACATAAAAATAAAATTAATCCAATCATGGACTTTAATCCAGACGACTTTTTTTTCCACATTAATTTCGTGTCATAATTAATTTGATGAACCGTGAACCAATATTATCAATTTACTCATAAATTCATAGATACATTTATCCGTTCACATAATAAATATGGATAATCTTAAATTTCGTGCAAATTATCGTTGTCCCCCATAATTTTTTATTTTTTCTTTCATTCGTGATTATGACGGAATACATTTAAACATCCACGTAACGCATAAATAATTTTCATCATTGACTAAACTGCGTCAAATATATTTATCTATCACAAATTCATTTATCAATTATTTTTAATATCTCCCTCTGAACATATACTCACACATATATACATATATATCTATATATATATACATACATTGATGAAATTGCAACTGATCAATATTTTCGCATCGTCACTATGACGCAAATAAGACAAATAATGAAAGAAAAGAGGAAACTAAATACACAAAATGAAATAGAAAAAAGTATACTCATAAACAAGGAAGGAATTTATCAAATACTAAAAATTTCTATTAATATTTAATCAACAATTCCTATTAAAAATTGTTAATTTATATTAAACAATTAAATATGAACATTTAATTATTCATTAACTCAAAATTACATCAATTGCATCATCGAAATATTTATCAACAGTTAAAAAATATTGTCAACACATAATTTAGATTTTTTATAAAAATAAATCAACACTTGGATGAATCACAAATTTTTCTCAATCAATTATTATAAATATTAGTGAGTCAAATAAAAAATTTGCGATTATCACTTTATCAAAACAATAATTCCATAAACAATAACCATAAAATTCAACTTCATTTATCTATCTTGAAGTGTTACAAAAAAAAAGAAAAATTAAAATATTGCAAACTTAATATGAAGAATCATTTGTTGACTGAGTTCTGCAGTACAACTCGAACGCGACAACACTGACGTGTAAATCGTACAAAACGACACATTTATTCTCAACGTTTACAAAACATCAATAAATCTTAGCATCTCATAAATAAATTTATATCGAAAATAAACAAGAAAATACATCGATGACAACTTATATGTTCATCATAATCAACAAAAAGCCATAAACTATTAAATAAAATATCTTTAAAACAATTTCTAACAAATACATTCCTTCAAATTCAACAAATCCTTTACCGAATGTAAACATTCCCTCATTATTCCACTTCCCCAACAATAAAAGAAAATAAATAAATAACACAAATAAATTCTCGCAATTATTTATCCCTTCAATATTCCATACAAAAACAATTAATCATCCAAATAACATAACCATAAATGAATAATTAACTATAAACATAAATAAAATTACATTAAATAATATTCTCTATGTCTTTTAATTCCCACTTCTATTATTGTTATCTAATAACACTATTATATCTTTTTTTTTTCCTTTCCTTCTTTTTTCTTTTTTTTTCGCGTCTCTTTATGCCCGTATATAGTTAAATAATAATAATTTTATAATCCACGGTTGAAATATAATGTGCGCGGCTTTCTTGGAGCGCGGAGAGCTCGCGCAGTGACCTGATTTCTTGCGTGCAGCGCAAGAGTAAGAGTGTTTCCCGCAGTGAACGAGAAGCGAGAGCGATTGAGTCGCGTTGGAATACTGCACGGGAGAGAGGTCGGGAAGAAGCGAAAGGAGAGAAGAGAAACAGTATAATATATAAATGTATAAATGTATACTCTACAGCTTGTGAGTTAGTAGAAAAAGACAGTGAGATGGCGCGCAAACATTGCAGCCACGTAATAACAGTTACGGTAATAGTTGTGCCTTCGATATTATAGCGCCGCTAATGTCATTCATTTATATGATATAATAGTCAAAGAGAAAGAAGGCAACTTTAATATCGTCGTCGTCGTCGTAGTCGACAGATGGGGGAGGAATTGGAGAGGGATACATCGCGTGTATGCCGCCAACTATACATATATATATATATATATATATATATATCGTAATCGTTATGATAATGATAATGATAATGATGATGACGGTGATGATAGTGGTGGTAAAATTGCTAGGGGGTGATGAAAGGGGGCAATTTTATGCCTTTTAGATATGTTTTATTTTCTCTTTCCTTTGCTTCTTTTACCTTTTCTGCAATTTTCTTTTTTCTTTACTCTTTGTCTATTTTTTTTTCTCTTTTTTTTTCTATGATAGAAATCAACATCTGTACTTAGTTGAATTTAGATCACTTGTATTTTGAAATATTGTATTTACTGATGTTGTTGGAAAATTGACTGTTGGCATAAAGTGAAAAAGGGGAAAATTTGTGATAAATAGTAAATTTTTTATTTTTGTTTTTAATGATGATGATTTGTATTTTTTGTTTTTTTCTTTTCAATTTTATCTATTAACCAGCTATGATTTGATTAAATTTATCGTCAGAACGGTTAGAATGACACGACATTTTATGAAGTTGTTGATAAATTAGTGTTAAAGAGGTGCAGATGTGATCTGATATTTATTATCAGTGAAATATTAAAAAAGTCGAATGATTATTGTGGGAAATGAAATGATTCTGACGAAAAGTTAGGTATTTTTTATATGACTGATCTATTAATCGTTTTTCGTTGACGGTAGCGAATAATTATCACTCACAATCAGATACAAAGTCTGATGATGATTAAAAATAAAAAAGAATTTTCGAATTTATATAAAATTAATTTGGGAAATTTTCAACTTTTTGATAATTTAATATTTTCTCGATTTCTTATGAATAAACAAAGTAATAATTGTGAAGTAATCATAACTGATACATTCAGATTGTTTTAATCATAATTTATATTATCAATAAAATATTGATAAAATAAAATCAATAAAAATTTCTCTAATACCAGCGCATTTCACACTAATACTCCCCCCAATTTTCATAAAATAAATTAACTTCATATATTGACATTCCAAACTAAATAACACAATAATACTTGGAAAAACTCTTGAAAAATAATGAAAGAATTATCAAGAACAAAAAAAAACAAAATAAAGACAGATAAAAATATCTACAAATCAATTAAAAAGTCTTTAAAACACCAAATAAATTTTAATATCATTGCACCTTGCTATACGCACCTTCAAATAATCTGAGATCATAATCACTGAATATTTGAATGAAATTGTTATTCGAAATAATTCAATTGCATTCATTTACTCAAACAACCAGGAAAAAAAAACTCCCCCTGTCTAAAAATTAAATTCAAATAATATAAAATAATTCTCACCTTATCTCTTTTATTATTTACATTAATGTATATCTACAGATGCGCATTTGAGGAATTACAATGTGTATCCGGTGAATGAAAACGAAACTATTTTCCAAACTATCAAAGTGAGAGGATAACAGTCATCACACGAGTATATTGTATATAAGTTTACGCTTCAATTCAATCCCATGATCTTTACACAGCTTTTACATATTCAGTTGCGTCCCTGAACGGCTCAGTATTTAATACAGAATGTTTTTGTAAAACCTAACGTATTTTTTATTATAAAAGCCACGTGGAAAAAAAAACGTACGTTAGATAGATATCATAGACGCACACTCGATAAAAATGTGTCACCCAATTCATTTATATATATATATATATCTATATACTTCATACGGACGTGATAAATAAAGACAACCACATCATACATTTTAGTGCATGTGTACGTGCTTCATTTTTTCTCTTTACATTTTGTTTATATACTACGCAGTAAGTGAAAAAAAAAACCCCACCGTTTAAAAATTCCCTTCTCAATGCAAATACCATATAAAAAATAAATATCGAAAGAAATATTTGTGTATAACGATGACAATGAAATTTGTATTAAAAAAACTTATCAATTCATTCGAAATAATATCAATACATGGAACACTATTGTTTATATATCTAATTATTTAATTGTAGAATTTTTTTTTAATTACTTCTCGAAACATTGTGTATTACTGAGAATAATATTTTAATTGACAGAATATGCTATAACAACTTTTCAATAGAGAAAATGAATTCAATCTAATTTAAATTCTCGCGAGATTCACTTTGCAATATTTATTTATAAATAGGTGTATGTATATTTATGAGTTTGTAATGTGACTTGGTATAGTAATGTTTTTCTATATATGTATTTATGTGTGTTTGTGTGTACATGTGTATGTGTGTGTTTGTGTGTACCGACACGTTACAGCCGGCATAACAATGCATGACGTAATAGTCGGGGGTCGAATCCTCCTTCACTTTTCTCCTTATTCTCTCTTTGTCTTTCACGCAGTCTTACTCTACCTCCGCGTGAAGCGTTCATACAGGAAAGTGAAACTCTCGGAAACCAGGTCACACCCACATATCGTTGAGAATTACTCGCGACATCGCACTCCAACGAGAACAAAACCATATATATATATATATATGCTCAATGATGTTATTTCAGAGGGATTTAAACAAATTTTTCCCCCAATTTCTTACCACTTTGTACTACATTAAATTGTTTCAAGTTGATATATTCTTTAAGGAATATAATTCATGCATAAGAAGAATTATTTTCATAATTTATTTATTTTTAATTTGGTAGTTATGTTTTTATTATGAAATTATTATTTAGAATATTTTGTATGATGTTAATTGTTTCATTATTGGATTTGGTTTTTATTCTAATTCACAATTGTGATACTGAAAAATATTTACAATCCATAATAAATAACAAATTCGAGTACAACAAAATATAAATAAGTCGCACAACAGAATTAAAATAATGAAAGCAAAAAAATTAGCACGCAACTAATTTACCGCCAATTACAAATTCATCAATCGAATTTCCATTATTTCAATTCCAACAGCGAAAAAAATACAAAAGAGAATTCTCCACTTATCATAAGCCGATTTAACATAAGAAAAATTCAGTTCACACATTTTATTTCAACTCCACAAAAAAAAAAGAATAAAAATAATATCCTAAATTACTTAATAAATTACATTTTGTAACAAAAAATAAAAGAAAACAAACAAACATAAAACACTGCGTAAAAATTCCACAACGGAGACATTTAACGCTGTCAACTACCAACTGCGTAATTAATAACACAGCGAATAGTTCGAAAAGAAAAGAAATAAAAAATAAATCCCTCTCCCAAGTGAATTACAAATTAAGAATATTTCTTGCATTGCAAAAGACATAAATCAATTCTTGAAAATTAGTCAATGACAGTAAATTGAATAAAGGTCATCGATTTTATTCGTCAATTAATTTATTCAATAATAAATATATACACAGATATGTAACGCCTCGTTTAATTCCTTGTTCCAAAGACGCAATACCATTTTTAATGTGTATTTGTTCAGTTATATGGTATACTTTAAACATATCTAAATGTGCGATTGAAAGGAAATTACATATTGTCACGCGGGCAATAATAATTCGCATAATGTAATTTATGAATGAAATTAATTGAGCGTATATATCTAAATGCCTTTGTATGCATATATCACCATAAGTATACAGTATATACATATATATATGATGTTACATACAGTGCACCGGTGTCATTTGCAGGTTTCTTTATTGATACGGCGGGGAATTTGATGTCAGATTTAATGACCAGAATATAACAAATTACGCAAATAATTCTCGCACGTTCTCAATACGATTAAATAGTTCAAATCATTCAGTATTTAATATAGACACAAATGCAGATAATTTGAATTAACGAAAGTCAAATGAAAAAAAAAATGAAGTACACTTGTATGATTATATGCAAAATGATATTCAACCTCTTTTCATCAATTATCATATCATCAAAAAATTATAACTCAATTGCTAATTTCAACTTTATCTTTTGTTTGAAAGACTAGAGAATTGGAAAATAGAATTAATGGTAATAATGATATTATGCACGTGAATGTAGCAGAGATTTGATGATTTTTCGAATTTTGAAATAAATTAGATAAATTGTAAAAGAAAAATAAAAAAAAAATGCTCATGTAGATAATTTTAAAATCTTTTCGTGCATTTTTCTACAATTCCATTATCTTAATTATTCATTTCCCTATTCATAAACAAAAATGGTCTCATGTCTGTGAAATTTACACTCAAATAATCCTGAAAAAATATTCCATAAAATTAATTAATAATTAAAATCATATGAAATTATCACTGCAAATCTTTATTGATTTAATGATATCGCTGTCCAATTTACAAAATATTAATATCGATTATTAAAATTCCTCTTTATTTTCTATTTTTCATCTTCAAATAATTTTATTCATTCTCAAAAATAAAAACCTACAAGAATGCTATAAAATAAACCCTACAACTTCTTAATCCATCACAAAAACCCAACGAGAAAAATAAAACACTTATTCATTTATTAATTCCCCAAAGTTCAAACACGCGAATGACTTCAAGCCTGTGTATATAAACAAATATATATTTTTGGGAGCTCGTGGCAGTGGTTCAGTTTCGTAGAACTCGACCTGGCAAACTTAATTGTCGTATCTATCACCTATTATATCCGATTTTATAGTCAAGTGCATGACATGATTCGCTTGCGAGTGCGCCAGCGCTTCCTAGCGGAATGTCAATGCAAAAACGAGCACTGCTAAATGCGCGTGCTAACACACGTAATAACACTAAAATATACCAAAGTGTATAGGTACAACGACATTTAATTTTCAATATATATCAACATCTTCGTTTACAGATGCACAAACATTTTAAAGCAATCTCCGCAGTTGCAATGACTGGTCATTACATATATACAAACACTACATAAAACATTATAATGTCTGCTACGGGTATATCAAAATGAAAAGTCAGACCTGACGATGAAAGCGACTACGATGTTTAAAATGTAGATGTATTTATCTATCTATCTATCACATAGGACAAACGTATTGGAACGCGTGCACATGCGAGTGGGTGAATAGCGTTGGCAACACTCTGGCCCTCACCTATATATTCGTTAACCAGAATAGCGACGACTAAAAAAGCGTTCACCACTACGAATTAGTTTTAACGATAAATTGATGATTGAAATAAATGAAGAACAAAACTATTTCTAACAAATTAAAATTATCGAAACAAAAAAAATATTCTCTCTATTATTTGTCAAACCATTTGTTAGCCAAGTCATAAAAATCACAGTAAAAAAAATAAATACACATTAAAATATAAAATTAAATACTGCATGAATAATTATTCTGTTGTTTATATGTTTGAAGTGATTAAACTTTATTTTAAATATAAATAGAATATATTTAGAAAACAGTTTGACTTGTCAACTTGTAATTTTGAGGTTTTTGAAAAGTAAAAATGTCATTTCGTGTATATGAATATCGTGTTTGGATAGAAAAAACAATAATAAATGAAAAAAAAATGTATACATATATATGAGACTTCTAAAATGAGAATGGCTTCAATCACGACCTCGCTGTGCGAGCCCGTGTTCGGCTTTACACACATGTTATAGAGACATCACGGCGTCAAAACTTGGCATGTGTATTATGCCATTGGTATACATGTATATAAGTATTAGTATTTCGTGTGACCGTTTCAGCGAAGCAGCGATTGAAAATATTAAAATTGCGAATTATTTACGTTCATAATCTAAATTGTGTTAATAATTTAAAAATGTTATCTATCAATTCAATTTTAATTGTTGATTGTTAATTTTAATGTTTGAATCATTTGCAGAGAAAAAATTAAACAAAAAAGTATCAATCACTATCATCATGAGATATAAATAAAATTTCAACAATATTTAACGACAATATCAGAAAAATTATCAGCAATTGTAAAAACATCAACTGCAAATGTATCTAAATTAATATCAATTGTGGTAAAAAACTAATAAAAATTCTCCAATAAATAAAAGTAGTAGTTCTAATTTCACTTCTTAAATATTTGACACTGTGGTGAACAATAAGATAAAATACACTGCCTAATACAACCACCATAATACATAAACACTTGGGAAAAAAAGAGAAAAAAAAAACTGTTACGCTCAACAATAGCGAAAGTGATTACAAAACTTCTCGTCCAACAATAAGAATTCTGTCAACTATTTATTCCTTCCCCAGTCTCAAATGACTCCTAACAAAATAAAAACAAAAAAAAAGCAACTAATAATTAACTATTATTAAAACTATTCGATTCTCAATCCAAAATTAATAAAAACATTCTCGCCAATTCCTCACATTTCCCCACAATTTTTCTCTAATAAATTTCCCTAAAAAAAATGACAAAATTAAAGTTCACCCCATCAAAATTCCTTCGTGCACTTCTTCATCATCAATTCATCACGTTCACAACAAACTCAAATATTCAAATTTATCCATCCAATATTATCATCTTTTATTCTTTTTTTCCACATATAAAATACCTATTATATATTTGCATGTATATATGAATTTGTAAAAATAAAAATAATAATCAACATTAAATTTCTTCCTTACTGAGAACCGCAGAAAAAAAAAACCTGTTCAGCGCGTCCCATCTATATATATATATAGACATATATATTTCTATCCTATACATATTTACCTGCAAAATACACGTGCTAAGAAAATCACCGCAAAGTTTTTATTATATGCACATACTATATACATTTATGCCACGACTGTATATACATATATGAATGTCTGCACGTTACATTCATAAATATAGATATACCTACGTGACATTAAGACGCGTTCGCTCATGTCGCACTGCTGCTAATCCATTTATCTGACTAATAACAAACTTATCTTCTGACTCATTTCAAAGTTGATTCCGGTTCGACATTGTAATCATCATTATTATCATCCTCTATTTCTATTTCACTTTTTTTTTTCTATTTCATTTGTTAACTGTTATCAGAAATTTTTCAAATGCAAACTTCACAATGACAAAATAATTCACAGTAAATAAATTTTCCAATTGTGTTTGCAATTATTATATATTATTGTGATTAATTAATTTTTACTTCTTCAATTGATTGTGGAATTGAAAGGATGATTTAACGGTTAAATAAATAGATATGTGTGTTTGTTTATAATTTTTTTTTTTATATCAAAATATATTTGTGCCACTGACAAAAAAGACAACCTTAATTTGAAAACAGGTAATCTCATTATACTTAGCACACGTGTCGCTCACAATAATTCGTATACGTTGCGCACGTGATAATAATAATATTAATAACGCTACGTAAATTTTTATGAATATATATATGTATATATGTACATTCATACCCGTACATTTATTTTATCTTGTGCTCATCATCATTTATACACACAAGTGCACTGAAAATTGAATCAAAGAAAAATAAGTAGGGAACGATAAGAGAGACAGTGTGAGAAAAAATACAGTGAAAAGAACGATAAAAATATAGCAACCATTAATTTTATTATTTTTTCTTTGCCATTTTTTTTTATTGTCAAATATTTGTCATTATGCACATTCAAATTGCACTTTTGCATTGAGCTTATAAAATAATTCATCAACAGTCTCTCGCACGTACAAATAAATGAATTAAAGAAAAGAGAAGGTGAAGAAAAGAATAGAAGAAAAAAAATCAAAAATTGAAGAAAATTAAAAAATATTATTGAAAGAGAAAGAAGAAGACGAAATATGTGACCGATCAACAACACAATTGTGATTTTAACAAATTACATTTGATCTATTCCTTCATAATTTTTATCCTAACTCGAATTCGTTTTTTTCTCTGTTGTATTTTTTTTTTTCTTCATTCGCCTTTCTCCTTTTTTTTTCATATAAATTTATTCTCACACTCACAATTATCGAATAACAATTTCATTTTTCTATTATTCATACACCAAACATACACATTTACTTATTGTGCTTGCACATTTAATCAAAAAATATATTAAATTTTACGTACATTTTTTATTTCATTTGTCAATTAATATTAATTTAATATTAGCTATAATACAAGATTGTGTACATGGTTTGTTAATGTACATATATATATATACATATATATGCGTGTACTTTCGTGCAAATTATTTTATTTCAATTCATTAAAAATTTATTTCATCTAATCGTTCAATTTCATTGTATATTTTGTCTATAAATAAAATATTTCATCTTATTCAACTCATTTGTTTTCTCTCATTTCAATTTTAATATTTTTTTTCCACTGTCTAGTTTGTTTTTATATTCACATATCAAGTTCAATTGTTTCGTCCCGACGTATAATAGTACAATATTTATAAATATATGTGTACGATCATTATTTATCTTTTTTTTTTTGAGGGCATCTCGATTGTATCACGAGGTACCTTAGGTACAAGAGCGTTAAACACTAATTAATCTGAACGTTATCTATAACAACCATGTCTAATCACAACGTCATGCAAACAAACAAAAAAATATGATGGTAATAATAATAATAATATTAATGATAATGATAATAGTGATAATTTATAATCTAAGTAAGTGTGATTTCCTGCATGAATAATATGAAGTTTATTCTTCAAAATCATCTTTTATTCTCAAATCATTTTTCTTTCTTATTCAAAACAAAATAAAAAATGTCTATTTTTTCGTTTCTTCCATTCTTCTGATGGTAATTTGTGCGAGCAATTTTTAGATTTATGTTTGTTTCTAAATAAAACAATTTTAGTCTTGAATAAATTATTGAGAGAAATGAAACAGTGACAAGAGAAATAGACGAATAACAGACAGGATGTCAATGCTGATTTATGAAAAAAAATTCATGTCAATCAGTGAAATAAAAAAATATATTTCTCAGATATTCAAATGTACATTTATTTATTTATAAAGTGAAAAAAAAAAGAAGAAGAAAATGTTTGAATTATTTTGTCGTGACTGAATTCGTTGGTTATACAAAAAAAAAAAGGCACTTTTTCATTTCTCCATTATTTATTCCTGTTTTTTTTTCACTCACATCACAAAATGGAAAGAAAAAAGAAAAATTCGTTGTGTCAATAAAATTCAATTTCTAAACTCAATGATTAATTCCATTCTTCAATAATTTTCACCTTCAAATTTTCCAATTATCTAAGTATTAATTCTATCATGAGTAATTTCCGACTGTGATTATATTTTGTGCTGCTCGTTCAACGTTTCTTAATCCCACATTTCCTTCAATATTTACATATCTAAAATATTTATACATATATAAATAAAAATATAATTATTCGAGATCGGAATGATCTGTACATTGATGATGCACAAAATTGATATATTTATTAACGAGCATTCACAGCCGGATTTCTCGCAGCAAACATTCACACAAATGCACACTTCTACACACACTCACACGCACACAACTCTTGATGAAAGAAAGAGTATTTCGAAGGCCGTTTAGTTGGGCAGCAAACGCGCATGCCACCCAAGCATCGTATGCGTTCTATTAATTTACACGCGCGATTTTATTCACACCATTCCTTCCTATACATTTAAAAATATCGTCATCAAAAAAGAAAATTGGAGGGGAGAAGACAAAAAAAAAACACCCAGAAATAACATTAACCATATCGATAATTTATCAAACAAAAATCTACTGCTACATTGGCCCAACAGCATGCTGTTGAAATTGATCCAAGTGCCTCGATATTTCACGATGCAATTGTTCTGGTACAACCCCAACACTGCTAAACAATGAACGCAACACATTCAATTCTTCAGTAAGTAATTCAATTCGTTTTTTCAATAAATCATTGTCTTTAACAAGTAATTTAACTTTTTCTTCAGTTTCACGTGAACGCACTTTAGCCTTTTCACGACTTTTACGCACCGCAATATTATTTCTCTCACGTCTACGTCGATATTCATCACTAGCTTTATCAACAGATTTACTTTGTTTACGTGCAACAGCAGCAGCTGCAGCGGCAGCAGCAGCCGCTGCTTGATGTTGATGAGACATTAATGGTTTCATCGGTCCTCTATTTTGCTGTTGCTGTTGTTGATGTCCCTGTTGTTGCTGTTGATGTTGTGATTGTTGTCCATGTTGATGATGAACTGGATGACCACCAGGAACAGACGTTGGCGTTAATGTTGTGAATGTCGGTGTACCGTTAACAAAGGGCCCGGCAGTACCACCATTCGCTGGATTATAACCACCTGGTGGATATTGTGGACAGTGACGTCGAAAATCCGCAGGATCTAATGGCTCTTCTTTGATACTTGGTGAATCTGATGTTGAGCTATTGCTATCAGAGCAACTGTTGCTATTTTGATGATAGCTAGCTCCACTGTGTACAGGTTGTGGCATATACGCCAATGTTGTTCGTGGATAGCCGGTATTTCTTGAATGCTTTATCGCACCATTATTACCGCCACCACCCAACATATCCAACAAACCATCATTGAAATGTGAATCATCAATTAAATGTTGTAAATCCAATGATATTTCTGGTGTATTTAAATCCGTCAATTCACCAGCAGCCGCACAATGTTCAGCATATTGTTGATGTAAACTTGCTTTACTCGCTGATACTTTGCTCACTGTGTTGCTCGTTTGTTGATTGTGATTAACTTGTAATGCTGAATTATTATTGTTCGTATTGGTATTGTTATTATTATTGTTGTTGGTATTGTTATTATTATTGTTCACAAGTATGCCAGGTGACTTTTTGAGATCCGGTGTCCCTGCATTTTGGGCTTGATGCGCCGATGTTTCATACATTACTGGCGATTCCATTTTTTTTCTATTTGTTCTTCTTTTTAAATTATTCTTCACACTCACTTGCACATTACACAATTTTTTTTCGTCTTTTACTTGGTTAAAGTCGAAATTTGAGTTATTATTTATATATATTGCACAATTTTGACTGGTTTTGTATTCCAATTTATTTTTATAGTCTTGGAACAATTTTGTTCTATTTTTTTTTTGGGAAAAATTAACACTTTTGAGTGCTTTCACAGCACTCGTAGTTTATCGATTCAGCTTAATATTCGATAAATCGGCATAATTCACTCGTTTGTAATTCTGTTTTGTTGTGTTTTCTCACCTCCGTTTTAGTATTTAATCGATGTAATTCAGAAAAATATTTTCTTCAACTTTTTTGTACAGTAGAATTAATTGAAGAAAAAAATCAACGTCAATGACAGTGCGTAAATATGTTTAAGTTTTTCTTGATAAATTAAATGTTTTTCTTTTTGCTGTTCTGTTAATATCATGTGCAAATGTATATGTGTCGATGTGATAAATTTTCGGAAATTGAAATGGAAAATATTATGATTAAATGCTATAAACGGAAAAAACTATGATGATACCATCCAAACGAGTGTTGGCGCGCGACTGACTAACATGACAGCATGTCGCAAGGCTTTCAATGTGGTGCGCGCCAACTCTTCGAGCGCGATGTTTGCTCGCGCGCGCATGCGCCGCAACTCATCGTCATCACATACACACATATAAATACCAAGTCAGAAACAAGACGCTTGGTCCCCTCTCTTTTTCCCTAACTAAACTTATATTGAATGAAAATTAAGTTAATTTAATAGTTGAAAAGAAATTTGATCTTTCGACTAAACTGTGAAATTTTTTGATTTAAGGATTTATGAAGAAATAAATTAAAAAAAAAAAGATGGATACCCCATTATATATATATATATATGTATGTATGATATGTGACAGTGCGTAGAAAAATAAAATTGTCAATATTTATAGGAGATATAAAATTAGATTGAGTTGACTGGGTGACTGGTGTTGGACGATATAGAAGAGAATTAGAATTGAATACGCCTCCTTTGTATAATTGGACGAATAAGCGGGTGGTTACAGGTAGCAAAATGGTTCATAAAAGGTCGGAACGACGAATGGTGGTGTGTTGTTGGTGAAGGGGTGGCAGCTTTAATGTTTTTCTCAGACACCTGTTGGTGTATCTGATTTACATGGCCGCTCAGATGTTACAATTGAAAGAAGCGAAAGAATGAAATGAAGAGGATAGAAATAACTCCTTTTATACTTTTATTTTCATTGTTGAAAATTTATATCAGTATTGTGCGCAAAATCGTGAATTATTTGATATAAAATTATTCAAATTTGTACTTTTTATTTATATTCAAATGCTGGAGAAAGGATGTTCGTTCAAATCTTTCAGCGCGACATCTGGCAAATAGTTCATTTGAGGTTGATGAGAATGTTGGTATTGTATCTGTTGTGGTATTTATCATTAGTCGGCAACAATGTTTTGGAGAGTGTCGGTAATATTTTATAATCAAATACGAGAATAAGTTTACCATATAGAATTTTCAACGGCGCTCATAAACGGTTGATTTTTAATTTCAGCTGTGGGATCTCAGTATGAAGATAAAAATCGACTGGGCGATTGTCTTCTTACAAGAGGAGTGAAGATGAATCAAGATAATGATGTTGTGAAGATATTAACGATAAATAACTTCTTGCTTATGCAGAAATATTATCACGGAGCTTATTTTTATGGTTTCTCAGATGAAGTCAAAGTTCCACACGGCTCACAATTGATCAACAAAATGATCGAATATTCTAACAAATAAAGATATTTTTCTACATTGTTCAATGATATAAACAAGAGAAGTTCGAATCCATAATGGATGCATTACCCGCGCATTACCCACAATCCCTACATTTGTATCTGACCCAACACTTGAAAACCCTCTACTCAACATCCAAAAAAATAAATCATTTGTTTTCTCCGAATAAATCTACAAAAGTCTTCCTCCTAACCTCAAATACGCAATATGGATTACTCCTCTCAATACAAATATGATTGTGTGTATAATATTGCATGTAAAATACATATTTTATTGATAATAAATGAAATTGAGAATTAAAATTACTTACTCTGCCCGCAACGTCCGATATCACATCACACAAACTGCGCAAGTCAGTACAACAATGAAACACAATGAACCTAGTCAGACTGGTGGCGCCACGGTACAAATCCGAACAAGACTAAAGTCACATTGGTGTCGCCATTGTACAAATTCGAACAATCCCGAAAATAACCGAACAGAATAAACCCAACTATACTAAAAAATCCCACTCGTTCACCGTGAAATTAGCCACAAAACAAAAATTGCTACCACTCACGTTCTCTTTTGTGTATATATCAGCTCTTGGGGGAAATAATAGGCAACACATATATTCCACACACAACCAAATGAACCAATAATATTTCCGGCATATTTTAATTGCTAATTAACGCAATCGATTCATTGAAACAAATTCATCTACACCCCAATAATGTAAGTCACAATAATCATTTAATTTTCATTTTCATTCATATTCATAATCTTTTTATTTTCCCGACTGCGCGGCAAATTTTTTCCCATTATAGAACTCCAACTTCCACACTTGGGGTCTTATTTTTTGGGACTAATGTCGTGTATATTACGTATACATCTCAAATAACACGCTACACGCACGCGTATCATGTTGTCATTTAATAATTAACAATACACAATAAAACGTCATCTACAACATCATCGTCAAACAATATAAACATTTATTTTAATTTTATTCATAGCATTTTACAATTTATATTTTGTTTTATTAATATCCATGGTGTACCATCGATTTTATTCGTCGACGTGTTATTTACAGTTTTCCTATTTGAACTGTGTTTAACCTCGAAAAGGAAAGAAAGAAAAAGAGAAAACCTACTGAATTCTTTTGTATCAGCTGGTTGTCCAATATTTATATTATTTTCGGTCAGTGTTTATTTATATTTTGCATTGTGAGCATTTTCATTTGTTTTGTGAAGAATTTTGATGATGAAATGTTTAGGAATTGTTTGTGATTGTTGATGATTAATTGTTATTAATTTCATTGCAGTACGTGCGAACAATTCACTGAGACGTTGAAATCCATTGAAACTCTGTATAAATATTGTTTGGAGTGAAAGAAGGATTTGTTATCACTATTAGTGATAAATTGATAGAGAGATTGGAAACATTTCAAACATTTGAAGAGATAAGTTTGATATTGAGAAGAGGAATAAGAAGTTCAAACATGGCTGGTGAACAACAGCAATTTTTCCTCAAGTGGAATGATTTTCAATCGAATATGGTTTCATCATTCAAGCATTTGCGTGATGAAAAAAGTTTTACTGACGTTACATTGGCCTGCGATGGACAAACGTGCAAAGCTCATAAAATGGTTCTTTCAGCCTGTAGTCCATATTTTAAATCATTACTTGAGGTATGTGAGAAAGTAAGGAATGGAAAAAGACAAGAAGAAGTATTTTATTTTCTGTAAAAGAATTCATGAAATTATAGTGATAATTGTTCTTTCCATTTCGATTGATTTTTTTCGTTTCTTTATATTTTTCAGGAGAATCCGTCCAAGCATCCAATCATCATCTTGAAAGACGTCGCTTACAATCACTTGCAAGCTATTTTAGAGTTCATGTATGCAGGTGAAGTAAATGTATCGCAAGATCAATTACCAGCATTTTTAAAAACTGCAGATCGATTGAAAGTTAAAGGATTGGCTGAAGCGCCTGGTGCAATTAAACGAGAAGGTTAAAAATACTTGAAAAGATTCGGGGATTGACGATGGGAGAAAGCGAAAAATAAATAGAAAAAATAAAGAAAAGGGGAATAAAAAAAGAACGATGAATAAGTAAATAAATAAAATGAATGGGTATTCACCTCTCAAGATGTTAAATTTAGTTATGGTAAAATAGATAAACGAAATAATCGCAAGAAAGATTAATCACTCCAATTGTGATTTTAAAATGTGAAAGTGCATATGCTATTCTTTTTTTTATTTCTTTTTTTTTTTCGTTCTATTTTTATTTGCGAAATGTTGCAGGTGTTACAGGAATGCAGACTGAAAATGAAGGAAAAAATAGATGAATAATTAAATAAATGAATGAGAAATGAACTTAAAGGGAAAAAGAATATATGAGAGAATTACATTGAAGAAAACAAAGTGGATTCGATAAATTAATTATGATAGAAATAAAACGCGACATACAGTTACACATTTACACATATGTTACAAATACATATTACACACATATATATATATACATATACATTACACTATTGGATAATATACAAATGTGAGTAATAATTATTACCGACGGGTTCTTTACTTGAATTAATACGTGCAGATATGCTGATTACTTTTCATATAAGTGATGATAAACAAACATGTGACAAAAATTCATTTGACAATCGGTGAAATTTATCAATGTATAATTCAATTTTCAAAGTTCAAAACAAAAAAGGATTATTTTGAATTGTTAATATGGAAGTTATTGAACCTAATGGCAATTTGATTAATACAAATAATAAACAGACACAAAGACATTGATCAGCTAAAAGAAAGAATAAAAATAAACGAAACCATTGCACCAATTATATTTTTTATTAAGGAAAAAGTGCTGCAAATTGAATACAAAAAGAAAAAGTAAACAAAAATAAATAAATTAATTAATAAAATAATAATATTAATAATGATAAGCAGGTCATCTCATAGTTTTATATGAACAGCTGACCGGGGCCTTTAATGACTCAGTATATAAAGCAGAGGAAATTAATAATATAAAAAAATAATAACTCAATTTCTCATTGAAAAGAAAATGATTCTTCTTTTCGATCACTCAATTTAGAATTTTTATAATTATTTCACTGTCTTGTCTTGTCTTTTTTTTTTTATCACGATCTATATGTTTATACATATTTACACAAGTTTTGTTTTCACAATGACGAAGATTTGTCAAAAGACTTTTGCCAAAGGCCCCCACTTTCAACCATTAGAGATCCGAGAATTTTTCTTTTTTTTATTATTTAATATAAATCTGCTAGAAGTGTTTTTTTTTTAGATGCTATATTTTTATTTTTCCAGATATTTTTCTTTTTTTCATTTTACATTCTCCAATAGTTTATCGGAAATATATATATTAACAAAACGCTGAGTGATAGTCTTGATTGTTCGACACACAATTACATAAATATATATATAAATATGTATAGATATATTTATAATAGGGTTTGAGAAAAAAAAAAGGAGAAAGAAAAAAAAACACTTCTGGTAATAACTGAATTAAATTCACCCTAAACCAAATACTGCCAGTATTTAACCGGCGTATTTACATTATTACCGATAGACCAAATTTATTTATGATAATAATATATTGAAACATAAAGAAAAAGAAATAATAAGATTGTTTGTCTTATGCCCGTTGGAAAAAAAAACGATGATGTATCATAATTAGCAAAATGCAAAGGAAACAAATTTTGTAATGCCAATGCGCACACTATCCTTCATTATATTCTTGAGCATTGAGGCCGATGTCATTTGGAAAAAGAGATTATGCAAAGATAATGGAATTTAGTTTACAGGAGCTTGTGTGAAAAAAAAAAAATGAGAATTATAAACATGATAAAACACTTGAGAACATAAAATAACTGAATGGATTTTGTTATCTGCAATCATTGGGCGCAATCTGTTACGCAATAGTTCTCTGATTGAATAAATTGTTCACGATCCAAGACGAAATTTTGACTTGTAAAATTTCATTCTAATGTACTTTTACTCGAATTTTAATTTTTAATTTTTCATTCATTCTTGCAGTATTAAATATCAATAATAGTGAAGCATTCATATAATGGTCATCATGCTCTGTATTGTGAACTATCTTGGAATTGTTTATCGAGATTCATAATTTGAAGAATAAGAAAAATGAGAGAATAAAATGTAAAGTTATTATTGCACTACACATGATTTTCATTCATTCAATAATTATTGTTATATGGTAAGAAAATTATTAGTTCACATGGCCTTGTATAAAAATTCACCTCTGTATGTCATTATAAATTTCCTCTTTTATATTTTTTCATTCTTCAAAAGTCTGTTGTAAACATGGAAAAGGATTTGTAGCCGCTCTAAACAAATTTGGAATAAAAAATTCTACAGTTCTGATGCAGACACTAAAAGTTGACGACCATGAACGCTTATCATATGCGTCACGATTTTGGAGCTATCCTACATCAGAACTGCTACTTGTCATTATCCTTTATATGCAAACATGTCGAAACATTCTAATAGCAGAATGAATTGATAGGACTGGAGTAGGATCACAACTGTTTTAGTTTGTTTGTGCTCCTTAACAAGATTGCACGATTAACAATGAAGGAGGTGATATCTCTGAATGTGGAAACAGAAGTGATAAAGAAACTATATTCAATTTGATCCCACGCAATTATTTTATTATAACAAAATATATAAATTAATACATACGGTGCCGAGAGTTCTCAGCACAGACGAAGTGAAGTCATGTTCAGAAACAAAATAGAAAAAAAATCGTATTGAATGATACATGAAAAAAGGAATCAGAATATACATGTAAATGGTCTAATCAATAATATTTTATCTTTCATCATTTATAAGAACTCTTTCGGCCTTCAGCCATTATAGAATCATACGATGGTGGTGGAGCTGAAAAAAAAAGAGTTCGATGATTTGCTTTAATGATTCAGTAAGAGAATGATTCATTATAATTCTTGATTAAAATTCATAGCTTACGTTCGTTTGGATTGTTACTGCGTGATGATGTTGAACTAGGACAAGTAAATCCAATACCAGGTGGCTGACGTATGCTCTCCGGTGGATACGGACATCCACCAGTACCAGAAAATATCGCTGGTGGATAAGGTGAATTATTAGAGGGAAAAGGAACTGGAACTTGAGGGATTGTGTTAGCAGAATTTGGATCCACTGATGGAAAATTGTATTGCACTGTTTTATGTTGCAGCGGATAAATTGGAGATGAACTTTCGTCCGGCATTAATTGTGGCGCTGATGGTGCCAAAATATGTGCAATTGGTGGAGAATATGGATGTTGTGGAATAATTGATGGTCTACGTGCAATGACAACGTCATAAGTTCTCTCAGTTGACAAATGACTGAAGGTAGAAAAGCAAATAAATTATTGGTATCGATTGACAACTGTGTTGGATTGATCCAAAAAAATATTTCAATGTTATATTTACCATCCGGAAGCATGTACTTCAATATGCAAATCATAATTTATGTCAATAAGTTTGCAGTATTTAAAAGAAGTACATGGCAATGCAGGCACTTGAAGACCAATTCTGACTTCGGTGTTATTTAAAAACGGACCGGTTTTCTCTGCACTTTGTACTTCAGTTACGTCATGTTTCACTCTCGATGATGCTTGTACATGGAAACTCAATTTCTGTGGATTATAATAGATAATTAAAATTGTGTGTTTGATAACTATGTGGAACCGAAGATTTTTCATCAATTCTGATTTTACTTGTTTGAGTTTCATTGTTATTCTCGCTACATCAACACGACTGGAGTTATTGTTGATATTTACTGTTGCTTCAATGCTGTCACCGCATAGAAAAAATGTGGTTGGAACTCGAAATTTCAACGACATATTTCCTAAATTGATACATGGTAAAAGGCAGTCACGAAAAGTCTTGTCAATGTCTTCATCAATGCCAACCTGTTGAACAAAATCATTTGAACTTGTATTCTCTAATTTCAAAGTCAAGAGATATTCATTGAGCTTTTTATTCCAATTATATTCAATCATTTCATCACTTCTCCATAATGGTTAATAGATGGATCCCATTCGTCTGGTGTTTCGATTGTAAGAAACTTTGTTACTTTGTGATCATATTTCCAGGGTCGGTCGAATATTGCTTTAATGTTGTAACGAACAGTTCCAATGTCATGTTCGAAACTACTGGGTATGTTACGAGGCAAAGTGTAAGAAAAAGGGAAAACATAGTGACCCGCTTTCATTTCAATAGATTCGCCATCTGGAAAAGTTGAAAATTTATAATAATTAATAAGTGCAGTCCATCCGGTCATTAAACTTAGAACTTTGAATGAAGGAAGAGGACTATGTTCTTACTAAGATTTCCATAAACACATATATCATTGCGAAAATAATTTTCAACTCCTCTGTAATGATGTGTTTTTCTATTCGAACCAGAACCTCGATGTTGAGTCCAATGAACTTGGCATTCACCTTTGAATCTCAATTTCAAGGCTGAAAATTAAGAACAATCAACCAATAAAAGTAAATCAATTAATTGATGCAGCTATTGGGCATGAATTTGATGGAATTATTAATGGATGACACAAAAGGATTTCTACATCACGACGAAATATTTTTGTTACTTTATTAAAAGTGATGGAGTAATTATTCAAAGACGTGAGGCACATGCTTAATTATTAGTTTTTCTTTCTATATTGATAGATGATGAACTGACCTCATTTATACATTTATTCCACCAATAATAAATGTTAATCCAGGAAGAACCTAATATATTAGTCAATCATTAGTTACAATAAAAATGTTAGTGCAATTTGTTTCTATAATTATTATCCAAATTTCAATTCATTTTAAATACTCGCGCCATATGTTTAACGAGTGTGCAAATTTGTAAAAATTATATAAATAGATCAAATTTGAATGAAGATTCTTACAGAGGATGAAACTTCCAATAGAAAATTTTGTTTCAAATTTGATAAGGAAATGAAAAAAAATCCGCATTTTTCAAGATATTCTCCAAAATCGAGTGAGCCCTTTTCCATATATTTTTATTCATATCTCTAATTGTTCACGTTTTCTCAGGATGACTAGACTGATGTATTGAAGAATGAGGTTGGGCGTGTTGAAGCCCGACACAAAATGTTGTGACTATTTTAGGTGCATATTATATCAGTGTATAACCTCAATTATACATAAACATTAACACATTGTAGCCGAAATATTATGAACAAGGAAAAAAATAGTTGGAGAAGTAGAATAATTATTCGCGCGGGAATATGCAAAAAAAATCCAGTGTAAGTGAATGAAAAATTATATACACAATATGATGAATACCTCTGAGATTTTTTTTACGGTTCAATTCAATGATCAATTTCCCTGATATTATTCCGCCTGCTGCATAAGTTGCTGTTGGATTATCCAGTTGGATTTCAAAATTCACTATTCCATTCGTCATTGTATTGATGATAAAATTATTTTGACTATTTAAATTTCCAATTGTTGCACACCACACCCAAAAAAGAAATCATCCAATTTTTTCTATAGTTTAGTTAACGATGCTCGAAATCGATTATTGAGAAACGCCGTCACAGTTTCAAATATATTGATGTGTATATTTATGACAAAAATTTTTTATTCTCATGTGATCTCATATTTTATTTTACTATTTTGTTCGTAATATTTTGCAAATTACACTGTAAATGGAGATGGTTTGCGAATTATCCTATGAAAATGGACTTTAAATGAATAATTCTTATCATTGAACTGTTTCGTGACCTTCGACTTGACTAAGACAGAACAGAGACTGAACTGTTTCTACATATTCATGCTGATAGTCGGAATTTATGTGCTGGAATTTTTAGTTAATGTTAATTAAGGTATGCGCAAGCGCCGAGCTGCTTTATCACTACAACGGAATCCTTTTTTCTAGTTGTTGCTTCCTTTAGGTGAAAGCGTGGTCAGAATCTATCGACTTTTGTTTTCTATCATGAGAATCAATTGAGAAACGTATGAATTATTGAGAACAATACAATCGTTGATCCATGAGAATTTTGAATGATTGATGATAAATTCCCTAGATAGCAACAATTTGTTTCTCTATTAAATATTAAACATTCAATTCATATAGTGAAACTTCCATGGGTTTTGCAGTTGGTTTTCATTGTTAGGAATAAAATCCAACTCATAATTTGTTATTATGAAAACAAATCTGTCATTTCTTTATTCTTGGCTAATTTTGAGCGATGAACATATTTGTCATCTTCAAGCTTGACTTGGATACAACAGTTTTTCATGGATGAATGAATAATTAAATTACGGCATATGACGTAAAAACGCATCATGGAAACGAAGAAAATTAGGTGGGAGCACTGATTAATCCAGTATGCAATTGGATAACTATTACCAGAATATCAAGTCATACAGTAGTAGGAATAAAATTAAATACTCATTGATTACTGGCTCATGAAAAATAAAAGAAAGATTTACATCGTACATTAATATAACAATAAAGGTTAAAATGGCATGGTTTTTCTATGGCTTTGAATCTAAAGTCAATTTCCTCATTAAATATGTAATTATGGCTTTCATTTTCTTCTATTGCAAGCGACTGCGACATCATAAGGTGGTGGTGAAGCTGAAACAGAAGAAGATCTATTCTATTAGTTCTACAGTTCAACGACAGGACTATTGGATTATAAAAATCGTTACCTTCGTCCCAGTTGCCTTGGTCATATCGTTGATGTCGACTATCAAATCCAATGTGTGGTGGTTGAAGATGTTCTGGTAGATGTGGACCAGTAAATACTGTTGGTGGATAAGGTGGATTGATACATCCAACTGGAATTCGTGGAGATAATTCAGGGGGATAGAGATGTGTGTCAATAAGGACTCGTGATGCTGATAATGTTGAACAGTTTGCTACTGGTAAAGCAGATAATTGCTGATACGATAGTGTTGGCATTGGTGATCTTGATCCAATGAGGATGCTGTAGATTTTCTTGGTTGCACAATGACTAGAATTTTGAAAAGAGAAAACAATAACGAGATTTTCATCAGTGCTTTCGAATAATTCAATAAATATTGAAATTTTATATTCACCATCCTGAATAATGCACACTAATGTTCAAACGATAATTCAAGGCGATAAGTTTGCAATGTTTGAAAAAAGAGAATGGTAATTGTGGCACTCGTAGACCAAGTTTAACTTCAATAATATCTGGAAATGGGCCCAACGTCCTCACTTTTTCTATCGTTTTGATTATACTTTTCGTCTTTGTTGGTGATGTTGAATGGAAATCCAATGTCTATAATACATTCAGGTCATTCATGATAATGTTAATTGATTAATCAGTAGTGATTGAAAAATATATTTATCATTCATGTGTTTACTTCTTCAAGTTTTAATTTCACTTTTGTCACGTCAATATTCGATCTCATGTTGACATTTATCGTTGCTTTAATGCGGTCACCACATTCAAAAATAGTATTCGGAACCTGAATCTTCACCAAGGCTCTTTTTGAAGTTATACATGGTATAATGCAACAAAAACTCTTCACGATTTCATCATCAATTCTACTCTGAGAACAAAAATTTGAGTGTTACAATCAATTTTAGTCTCCATTGTCTTTGTTTTCTAATTGAGCTATTCATTACCTCTTCACACTGTTCTAATGGTTCCCATTCTAATGGTGCTTCAACTGTGATAATTTTTTTTACTCTGTCATCAATGCTCCACGCGCGATCGAATATTCCTTCGATGCTATAACAAATATTCCCAATAGGATGCTTAAAACTGCTAGGAATATTTCGAGGTAAATTATAAGCGAATGGATAAACATAACGACCAGGTTCCATTTCAATATTGGGACCATCTAAAAATGTAAAACAACAAAGACTCGTATGATAAACCTTCATAACTGACTGTTGCATCTAAATTCTTAGACTGAATTTCAACAGTAAATGAATAATATCAATTTTATTACCAGCAGCACCAACTAAACATATATCAGTTCGAAAATAATTCTCTGTCCCACCATAATAATCCGTTTCTGAATCTGATCCAGTACCTCGAGATTCGCTCCATGAAGTTTTACATTCACCTTTGAACCTCAATTTTAGTGCTACAGATGAACAATAATAAATTTAATTATTTCTTATTTGAATACAATATCAAGATTAAATTTAAATTGGGTTATTGATTGTTGATAACCGGATTCAGTTGTTAACTTAAATTAATTTTGAATCCAATTCAAAGTTTCGCGCCAACGATTTCGTTAATTAACGCAACAGTTCGGCCTTCACGATATTACGTCATGTTCAAATGCGGCAAACATAAGTTATAATAGTGAATGTTATAAATAAAAAGAAGGAAAACCTGTTGAATTTTCAGATATGATATAACCTCTATAAATCTAACAAATTCCTAAATCACTTCCAATATAAAAATGATAATAAGTTAATGATTTAGTAAACTTCAATAATATATGAAATATAAAACAAAATAACAATTGGATAATGAAATTTCGTTAAATACCTCTGAGAGTCTTTCGAGAATTCAACACAAGAATTAATTTTCCTAATATTGTATCTCCTGGAGTATAAGTTGCTGTTTGATTATTCAATTGTATTTCAAAAATGTCAATTTCACATGACAACATTTTTTTATGCTGTGATTGTCTGTTCACAATTCAAATTGCAATTCGCCACGTGTTAAACTTTGTTTCTATTCTTTTGTATTAAATGTCTTACGTTCTTCAAAGCACTTTTGACTAGAATTTCTTGACATGAATCTTATGTGCATTACAATCACGAATGGCATACCCATCATTTACTGAATTATCTACAAACTTATCGATATGAATCATGTAGATAGACCTCAAACATTATCATTATAAATTGAATGATTGCAGTGGCTCCCAACTGGTTTTTTTTTTTCAAAATTTCCAGTTAATTTTGTGATTGTGTGAACAGATCTTTTACGGTCATGAATACCTACTGATCATTGCGTTTCTTTTGTATTGATGGAATTTTCGTTTGACCTTCGAAACCCATGCAAGAGTGACAAACTGTTTTATCAACACCATGTGATGTCAATTCTTAAAAAAAGCTGATAAATGTCAGTGATTATCTTTACGAGCAACGTGATAACACTTTTTTTTTCTTATTTTTTTTTATCTTGGAATGATTTGTTTCTTTATCGGATTACTCTGCTGAATTAGCTGTTGGTATTCATTGATAATAATGATACCTAATTTTATAATTTTTTCAACTACTGAAAAGTTAATTTTATATTGTTTATATCATAATAAATTGCTATATAATATGTGTCGCTCTTATCTGCCTTTGGTATTAATTATTATTTAATTTACCATTTATCGATAGATTAACAATAGTAAAAAGAAATTTCAGAATTATGTTGTTAAAAATGAATTTATTCAAAATTCATTACAAGAAGAAATGAAGAAAAGGGAATTTGTTAAATTTACAATATTATAATTGTAGAATTAGAGAAAAAAAATATAAATAAATAAAATTGATTCCCATGTATTTAAAAAAAATATATTTAATAGTATTATTATATAAGTCAAGACAATAGGGAAATGTAGCCACCAGGTCCTATCTCAATAGTGTCGTCTTCTAATAATGATTATGAAAAAAAAAAATTATATCGTGATATTCACATTCAGAAATGTAATTTTATTGATTAAATATCAAATTATTTGTCCATGTTTTTGTGCAGATGCATATCAGTTTGAAATTATTTTCCAACTTCGAAGAGAATATAGTCCAAAATAATAAATTGACATGTAATACTGAATTTGTCTCTTCTTTCATTGGAATATTACGTGCATTCTGTTCTATAATCCATCGTTAATGCAAAGCTTGAATACTAACAAGTAAAATTGAGTGAGGATTGCGTAATCGTTTTGCTCTTATGAATATTAATCCTTGGATCGGTAATCTGAGATTCTGGTTAAATGGGTGGGAACTATCATCGCTTTATAATATCATAGATTATTTTCTTATAAAATTCAGGTACATAATAATTTTTGAAATATTGAAAAAATTACTATTTAATAAAACTTTCGTACCTCTTATATTTTTATTTCATAGATGTAATTAAATATTATAATAATAATTCACCAACAGAAATGATTCTTCAGATTCGACGTTTTTTTCTATATCCAGTTGGTTCAATAGTGCAGAATGAAATATGACAGATCTTCATAAAAAAAAAAAAAAAAACAGAACCTTTTTACGATTTTAATTATTTTCTTTTATCACTGACCATTTCTGTGAGAAAAAATTCCTTAAAAATTCTCATGTTTTTAAAATAGTTGATGTCATCCTCTTCTGTAACATAAAAATAGAAATACAAATTTTAATTGACTAATCCTGTTTATTACTCTCATTTTATATATTTTAATTAGTTCACTTATATATTTGAATCCAATCCATCATGATATGAGAAATTTCATTAAATTCCAAGTTTCTAAATAAACATAGTGGAAATCAACATAACAGCAAGTTGTAGCATCGTCAAGTGCACTCAATTCTACAGCAAAACTTAGCAATTTCACTTCAGATAAGATGTGCAATATTAATTATAACCACAAGTATCCCACACTACTTCTGAACAATTAATAACACAAATTCCTACAGAATAAATGAATAAATAACTGAATAAATATAAAAATAAATAGATAAATAATTCTCTCTAATGAATACATATAACGAGATGACTTTGAATCAAGATGAAAAAAGAAGAACAAGAACATGCGTGGGAACAATAATGAAAGTTGGTATAGTGGGGGAATAAACAGATAGAGATGCAAGGGGTGGAAAATAAAGGACGAACAGTCGCACTGGGCAAACTCCAGGTCCAATCCGAAGCTAAAAGTGAGGGCTGCAGGGTAGTTTTCAACCCTCAGTAGCGTGCCGAGCATCGTGCGAGTGACAGTGTGTGTGGTGCTCTTCATTCACTTTCAATTGTATTAACTTGTTTATTTTTTATTCAAACGAAATTCCTGTAAATAATTTTAATTATTTCATCAATTTTTCATATTGAGCCATTAATTTCTCCCTTGCAATGTGTGAGTCATCGAATCAATAATCATTACGTCAATTGTTTCTAATTTTTAGGACAATTGATATCAGGAAATCAACAGGTAAACGCCACGAGGTGAAGTTGATTATGTTACTTTGGTTCCATTATTATTAACTTGAATTCATTGGAGTTTATCAAATATCCATCAAATACAATTGTTTCATTGTATGTACACTTCATTTACGTCATTTATTATTGAAATTTCGTGATTTTATTACCACCAAATGGCAATTTAATTGTTGGTTTTGAATATTGATTCGTTAGCGTAGAAAACCATCTAAATATATCTCATTCATTGAATTTTTTATCATTGCTTGACATTCAAAACTTTTGTACTCAACAGTTTTCTAATTGTTATTCATTTAAATTCTTGTGAAGTAGAATTTATTCTCTTTCTTTTTTTTTTGCCTTTCTCAATATTTCTCTGGACATAATTAAACTGTTCTTGATAAAAAAACTACTGTCGTTCAAGAAAGAGTTACTTCGTTCACTTTACGTCCATCAATTTCCAAATTGAAAAGGTTGTGGTAGACAGTTGAATGAAAAAGGAAAAAAAAAGAAAGACAATAGCAAGCAGATTTATCTTATTTGTATGATTAATTATTTTTTCCAATAAATTGGATTTTCATTTTCAGCTACATTCTTTAGCATATAATTCTTCAATGTTTCTGTGACAAAACCGGGCACAATTTCTCATCTACCTGTAATTAGACACTTGAAAATTCTATAGAGTAAATGGTCTTCCATTCGCATGACAACCCTTTTCAAGTATTTTTTTTTATATATATTGTTTGCCTGAAGGACACTGTTGAATAACTCACGTGGTGTTCGCAATTTGCTATTGATTAAAAACTTGGTAAACAATGTCAACTGCGTAGATATATCCCCAATGCTAATAAATACGTATCGATACATATAACAGTTGTTCAGGGGAAAATATCCTAGTGAATAGGATAAACCTAAAGCCGATTGAATCAGATGAAATGAGTTTGGATATGTTTGACAATGATTGATTATTTTTATCGGGCGTTGATTAAAACAAATATCAAATATCAAAGTGCTGTGAGAATTGTAATCACTAATGACGATTGAAAAATTATGAAATGAAAAAAAGAAGGTGAATGATTATGGTGTAATAAATTTTTCAAATAATTAAATTATCGAACAAGAGAAATCATACACTGAAATAATAAATAATGGCAATGAATAGTCCGGGTACTTATGTCAATCTCAAATCACCAAGAAGTCCACGACAATTACCAAAACTACCAACATCAATGTCAATAATTTCTGGCAGTGGTCAACGTAGTCCCAATCCAACTGGTACATCAAAGAATATAAATTGCAAATCACCAACTACACCACGTGTGTTTGATTTCCCACCTGAATATTATCCCGAAACACCAAATGCAAATTTTGATTTCGATCATTTCGGTAGAATGAATTCAAACAATTCTGGATCACGTGGTAGTTTATTACATGATGATAGTAATTCAACTATTGTAAGTAAAATTGGAAGAAGTGGAAGTTTTCACAGTCAACAGTCATCATCATCAAGTACTAAAACCCCACGCAGTGCACCAGAAATAAAATCACCAATATTCCAATTCTGCAATCCACGTAAGCAATTTGGAAAAACGCTGAGCTATCCACCTAAAAGTCCAGTTTCACCGAGTTCAACTTTACCACCAGGGCCATTTAATCGATTTAGAAAATCACCAACCAGTTGCAGTTCAATGCATAGTTTCAATCCGCATCAAAAAAGTCCTGTTAAAACTGTTGAACGTGCACGACGTTATTCAAGCTTCAATCTTGGCCCAAGTAATTCTCCAACGACTATCATTACTGCTTCATCACGTAGTCCAAGTCCTCGTACAGGAGACAGTGATGTATTTGAAACATGCATAAATCAAGAGACAAATGAACAGTATCGTAAAACCGTTGGTAATGGTGGTACTGTTACTGGTGAATCATCCAAGTCTTTCAAAAGACAGGATTCACATGATAATCCTCAGAAAATGAGAGAAAGACTTGGCAGTCTTCACTTGAATAGAAGTCATGGGTGCTTGAATGAGGCATTAGAGAAAACTCACATGAGGTCAAGTGCTAAAATGGTTTCACGACGATCCACTAGTGATCTTACGGAATTGGATGCTACATCAGCAACAGCTACGACAGCAGCTGTTGATGAAGCTGAGACTGAAGTCACAATTTTATCCAGCCCCAGAAGACGGGGTTCAATGAAAGGTGGACTAGGTAACTGTATTTCTGTAATTCAATTCATATTCATAGGATTCTATATTCCATTCATTCATTCTTAGTGGAATTCGATAATTGGAATCGTATCGATAATTCTATCAATGCATCCCCAAACTCTAAACCCTTGGGCTTCATTTTCCATTTGTATGATGTTCAGATACACAAAAGGCGGATAGTTGGGAAAATCAAGGTAAAGCCAATGACGAGATTCCACTCAGCCGTTACTGAATCCTATTTTATCCGATTTTTATTCGTACTATTCTTTCTTATTTTTTCTTTTTTCGGCCCTTTTATTCGTGGTATTCTGAATGCCAAGCGTCGGTAAAATTGTTATCGGGAACATTTTCCAATTCACTGAATGTTACGGCGAGTTAAAAGTACTGAAGTGGAGCTATACAACCAATAGTTATATCTTGAGATTCGGGAATTTATACTGGTGAAAAAAAAGAGGAATGCATCGTTAAATAATTTAATGACGATAGTGTTGATTTAATGTTTTTTTTCCACGGTGGAATTTATCGGATTGACGGATTCTGATGACTCTCAATAACGGTATTCATCAAATGGGTTGAATTCAGTATTTTAAATTAACTTTCTCGATTTATTTCTAATGAAATCGTTTTTATTTCCTTTCATTTCGTATTGCATTCAAAAGAAGCAGAAAGGATATCCTTTTTCTTTTTATTATGATTATTTTCTTGATTACGGAATACTTTAGATAAAATTCTCGGAATTTTTGAGTCTTGATGGAAGTGAAGAATAGTTTGAGAAGAAATCTGAGTTGAATAAAATAGTTTTACAACCCTTTATCAAAAACTGAAGAGTTTGATAATCAAATTTTTCAACGCGCAGTCTCTTTTCAATTCTTGTTCTTGCTTTTTTTTCGAGCAATTGTCCAGTCGAGCTTCTAATGATTCCAAACCAAAATATATGTTCTATTAAACAGATTTAAACACTTAAAATTTATCACAAAGTTCCTTAGAACATCACCGCGAAAAATAGAAAAATAATTTACAGATGAAAATTATATTTTTATAACTCTCTGAATTAGCTTAGGTAAACGAAATCGAATTAAATTCTACTTCTACTCCTTTTTGTTTCTATATCAATTTGATATGTAAAATTATTTCTATAACTCTTTCATTCCACATAAGTTCAAAACGTCATGCACTGTTAAAATATAAAAACAGAAAAAAATGTGAATCTATCTCATTTTCACACTGAAAAATATAATGAAAATTGAAGTGAAATCATGAAGAGAATCCAACTGAGATCGAATATTATTTCCAATTAGAACAAATCATATAATAGTGATTCTCCGGTTGTATAGTGCATTAGTTGATGACGATTAGATCAAAAAGCATATAGGATTCACAATATCTAGTAGTAGATAGGTTTGCTATATCGCAACAAAGCCATAAGCTACGCATAAAGGATACCCACGCAATTCATTTGATGCATCAAACCCGCCCATTTGATCCTATCCAATGTCTGGATTATAATCAATTAATTAATTAATTGAATGATTGTTTGAATTATCACTGTTCACATGTGCCACACGTGCATTCTAGCACAATGAAAAAAAATAAAATATTGCAATTTCGAAATGTATTGTTGCAGCATATCTCGCATCTAGACGTGGTTCACGTGACAGTCAAGCATCAGGTGTATCCAATGTCAGTAATGAGGATATTGGACCATTGAATTTTAATGCCCATCCACGTGGACGTCAACGTAGGACATCCAATTTTTTGGAATTACCAGGTACAAATAATTTCGTAGAATTTAAACTTTTATAATTAAATTCTGATAAAAAAAAGATTGAGTGCTGGAAATAAATTTGGGAATTTTTGTGTTCTTGATAATTTAGAAGAAAAAAATCTTTTCAATCATCCATGCATTGATAGAAAAATTTGTTTGACATAAATTGATAAATATATCGAATATTTTTTTGCAAATACTTATTGAAAATTGATGGTATTTCCTTGAATTTTGATGGATACTTGAATTATTATCGATAATATCTCTACATTAATTTCCGATACACAGTTTATTCACGAGAAATAGAGATTTATTGGTATTCAATAAATCTTGTTGAGAACAAGTGCGGTTTTGTTTTGTTTGATTTATGCATCAGTGTTTTAGCGTCCCTGTTGCACTTTAGACGTTCGGTTGCATATGATGAGTTATTATATTCTGTTATCAATATTTCATTGATTCAATGAATATTCATCTAATTAAACTGCTAATCAAATATGAATATTTTCCCATTAGAATTAAATGAACAATTTTATCATATTCAGTTTCAGACAATTATTTATTGAAAATCAACAATTTAATATTTAATATCGTATTATGTCTTATCCTGACACAGTTCCTCATATGGAATATATCATTACGTCATGGTTACATAACGATTAATTGAAACAGAAGAAGAAAAAAATTATTACTCAAACGAAATTTAATTAACTAATTAGCAGAAAATAATTAATCTCGGAAATTCCCCAGTTCAAAATTGAAATTATTAACAATGATAAATTGCAACAGATGAATATGGAGAAGGAATTTGTGAAGATTCCATTCGTCTTTTCAATAGAAGCTCGTGATTAATAAATTCATTTGCATGTTTACTATTAATTGCTTCGCATTGTTCAAAATGTGAAAAATAATGTAGAGACAGAGCAATCAGATGAATGTTCAAATTGTAAATTCCACTTTAGGTTGTGGTATCGAATTTTATTGATGCAATAGATATAAATTTCATACATTCCACTCAGATGATATTGCACTTGACATGCAAAAGCTTCACATACGAACAGATGCCACCACAAGCAGAGCATACAGAGAGCATAATATGAAACTCCTCTTGTATGTGTGCCCATAAATATGTGTGAATGTATGCACAAATAATGTGACATTATGCAGTAAGGAGTTATGTGATAATTCTATTATTTCTATATAATCGATAACTATTTTATTTTTATTTTATTGTATGGGTATTTGTTATATAACATGATGACACTGTTTGGAATTCATTAATAGCACCTGTGACGTAAACAATATCCTCATTGTAAAAGTAATCAAATACAGAGAAGTAGAGAGTTAACATAACTGTTGATATTTTGTTTGTTTAATTTTTTTTTTTCGGAACAATTTGTTAAGTAGTTTATTTCATATTAATATTTGATAATGTATGGAGAAAACTTTGTCATGTTGGGAAAGAATATTTATTACATTATATGTAATAACAAATTTTGTAATGGGTGAAAGTTTTGTTTTCGGAATTTTCAAAGTCTCCCTTTGATCTATTTGACTGAAAAAGTTTTTATATTTCATTTATTATCCATTTTATAACTGTTGGGAAGATATATTTAATAAATTTTGTCATAATGTTGTACGCATGTTAATATTATCCATGGAAATATGAATACAATGGCTTGAAAGGATTCTTGTTTCGTATATAAGGACATTTCGAAGTATTCTTGGTAAATTCAATTATCCTCATTGAGGTTGTTGAATGATAATTTAAAGAGATTATTGTTTTTTTTTTTTTCACCACATATACAAGCTTGGATTATTGCATCAATGTTTTACTCATAGATAGCTAATGAATGACTCAGAAACAATAGAATTGTCAGTGAGTGGAAATTTTCTGAAGTATGCACGTTCGTTTCAATGAATGAAATGAAAAGTAGCGAGTTGGATTACAGATAATGACATCATACAGTTGTTAACTTTATTTCATTCAATGAGACTGGATTGTCTATAGGGATTTTATTTAGTGACTGGAATTGTATGTTTTTTTGATCAATTTTTTGGAGTGTTTGATGATCCTACGTTGATGTAATCCTACTAACTGAGAGTTCAAGCTCAGAAGTGTAGATAACTCCATCGGAATTTAGTGATTTATTGGGAACGACAAGTTGAGTAATTCATTTAACTTTAGAAATCATTTGTGATAGTAAAGGAAATATTTTTTCAGGATCTGATACCTTATTGCACTGGGAATAAAATACAAATTGTGTCTTTTGTACAACATAGAGATATTTGTAATTCAGGGTTTCTCAAATATTGATAAATAAAGAATAAAAAGAATTATTTTGACACTGTGAATGGACTCAATTAAAATATTAAGTTGAATTCGTTTAGATATAACTAAACAAATTGAAATAAATAGATCACGTCCGAATAAAAAATAAGTGACAAGACTGATAGAGTATACTGTTTTACCACTCTCCGGCAAAACTCGAGCGGAATTACAGTGAATAGTGAAATTCAACTAAACACGCACGACAACACTGCTAAAGTGAGCACTTCGGGTGTCGTGAAGAGTAATAAAGCGGATTAGGAAAGTGAGGTAAACAAGATAAAAGAGGGGGCTCAATTATCAATATCCTTTCAAATACTTTTGGTAAGAACCGAAATTTCAACAAATAGATAAGATTAAATGTCTGGATACTATTTGGTAATGAGAAATTTTCATTTGGAATTAGAAAAATGGAGCTGGTTAACATTAATAAATTTTTCATTGGTCCATTAATGTTTTTTTTTGCGGAGGATTGAGTAGAAAAAATATGAAATTTTAAACGCAACTCAGTAACTAAGCACGAGAAATGGATGCTGCTGTAGTTTATTTCTATTTAGTAAATAGCTTTGCGCACGGATATTCTCAAGGGAGAAAATTATCGTAAGCACGAGAAACATTGAACCCCTCTCGAATATATGAGAAAAGAAATTGTGGAAAATTTTACGTTCCTTTCTCACGGTATATTTCATAGACCTCCAACGCCAAAACTTTTCGTAAAGGAAAAATACATTTCGATTTTATCATAGATTTTGTCAATCTTTTCAAAAACTTCTTCGAATTCTCGATAATTTAATTCTCTCAAAAAATACCGCAGTCTGCTGTTATTGTTTACTTAAAAACACTATCACAGGTTCACTAATTATAAATTCGAAATTAAAATTGCAAAATCCTGAGATATTGATTCATTATGCCTAACATGGAATCTAAAAATTCTAAATTTACTATTTGATGTAAAAATTCAGTTCTATTTTTAACAAACTTTTTAAAAATTTCTTTTTGTTCCTTCTTTAGAGATAAATAATACCATTAATGTTATCCATCTATTCATTATTCATTATTAATTCCCCATGTTTTTTTGTTCCAATTTTTATCAGATATTTTTCTTATCTTCTGACCATTTGTAACTGTGTGAATTCACGATTGTAAAGATATCATTCATCACTTTGAGTATTTTTACAACATATATCTCTACATATAGATATATATATATATTGAATGTAGTTTTTGAGGAGATGTGTCTCAAGGGACATAAGAAAATGGTGAGGGTCACAACGAGGGATTGCTGGTAAACGAGTTATTTCCTTTTTGCACTCACGAAAGAAATATACATTTATATATATAAAGGTTTGTGGCAAAGTTGGTTACATTTTTTCTCCATTTCTTTTTTCAACTTTTTTTTATTTTCGGGGAATACGTGTCAATAAAGTGAGTGATGATGTTACATACATAAGTCAGGATGTACAATAAAATAGAAAATTACAGTCACCTTTTTCCAAGTTGAATTTTGATATAAATAAAGTCAAAATGTAGGAGGAAAAAAAAAAAATAACAATGTGAACGTAAAACTTATCTGTTAATGTGAATGAGGAAAAATCTTGTTTAGTTTTTTTTTTCACTGTTTTCTTTTCTCCTTATTCGTGACAAATACGTTCAAAAGCACTCTGGATAACCGATAAGAAAAAAAGAATTTCATTTTGCTTTTATTTCATCTTTTATTTGTATTTATTTTTTACTCTCTCACTGTTTTTTTTTTTTATTTTTTTCTATTGTATTATCTGTAGATCCTACTGTGTAATGGAAAAAGAAAATTCGAAAGTATTGTTTTTGTTTCAATTGTACAAGGAAATGTTGAGTTCACATGTGGTTGGATTTTCCTCTTTTTTATAAACACTTCAGCAAGATGAAAGATTAATAATCATCTAAGTAAAATTTCGTTTTGTTATTTTCGTTCAAATTAATTTTACTATAATTATTATACATAGAAATGAATTATTTCTCACTGGACATTGATGGGATTAATTAAACATTTATGCAGGTCAAATTGGAAATTCATTTACCATTAATGGAACTAGTTACATTAATCAATTTTACTCATTTATCGTTGGCATATTTGTTGACAACAAAAGATAATTATTGGAAATAAGTAAAGATGTCTTTCGAGTATAACTTGCTAATACAAAGAAATGTTTTTCACTAATCAATCTTCAGAAAATTACTAACAAATGCACTCATTTATAATTAATGAATCCTCCTGCAAGTAAATATGATGATGATAAATCTCAATATTTCAAATCATTTCACAAGTCTTCACTTTCCAAAAAAGATCTAAAAAAACTTCCAATCAAATATCTCCAAGGATTTTCGTGTTTCAAAATATCATAGCACGTTTTTTCTTTTTCAATTTTTTGTTGAATTACGTGAGAAAATATTTGACATAACACGAAATTGAAATGAGAAATGGGAGGGATAAACTTCTTCAACCTCATGGGCTGTAAAGCCACATTCAAAATATTGATCCCATGAGACATAAACTCACTTATACTCTCGCCTTTTCATCCCCTCCGTCCCTCTTTTACTCTCTCCCTCTCCCTTTCAGTATATTGAGTTATTGCCTCTCGTGACTTGATCATAATTTTTTTTTCCCCTCTCTAAATTCCACTTAAATCTTGTGGTTAAGCTCACATTCGGATTGTAGATTCATCCACTTAGTGATTTTATTCTGAAATGTACAATTATGGATGGATACCATTGAGCCAGACAGCAATATGGATAAATTTTAGTATGTGAAAGTGAATGTGTATGTATTCATGTAGTTGAGTGTAGATTTTGTGGACGAATCACTGAACATCAAGTGCGTGCAGCCAGAGGCGACTTTGATGCCATGAATACTGATGAGAATGGATAACAGGGTAGTCCTGAATGTCCTTCATGTATCTGTGTGAAGCTTTTAGTTATCTCTACTGCCATATATAGGAATATTTGTGTGGACTAAATGCAAATTGTGCTATAGGCCATTGCAAATGACATTTTGGTAGGTGGACACATTGTCAAGTCGATATTGGAACATCAATCAATAGTCTATCTATAATAATTGAAATATATTCGCATGACTGTTCGTATTTATTTTCCAATGTTATATATTAAATTAGTATTTTTTATTTATTTATTTATTGTTTTTCTATCATTTTGATTGAGAGAATATTTTTATCTATAGATACTTTTAATTTTACTTTTAATTCTGTGATGAAGAAGATTTCATGCAGATGAATTGTGTTAGGTGAGAATTTTTTCTTCCAAGAAGGGACAGGTTTAAATATTTAGTTCTTTGGAGTGTATTCAAAAATTTATTCGTCAACGAAATTGTTCATTCCATTTACTTGAAAGAAAAATGTTCATTCTCAAAAAAATCACGAGAAAGGATCGTCATTTATCTTCCTTCTACCTGAAAATCACAACATTTTTCCAGGATGCTGCGATACATTCGTGTGAAATTGTATTTTTACTGAATACTTTTCAGGTGTAGACTTGGAGAATTCACCAGCAAATATTTGGATTACTGATTGGGGCTTGTGTGTATCCAATATTTATCGGGTTGCTGAACAAATATCGAAAATTCAATCCCCTTAGGAATAAGTTTTTCTTTTGTGATTTATCATGGTTCTGAAAATCAACTCCAGAAATATTATTTATAATAATTATAATATTTACTAATTGAAATAATCTCATCAAGTCTTTATCAAACTGACTGACCTCCATTTATTTACCTAATTTTAGTGAATATTCCTACACAAGTAATCACTGTTTAATTTAATAGTATCTAATTTAAGACAAAATTTCTTACTCACTGACATCGTTGTCAAATGGTCAATTTACATTGAACTAATTGCGGTATACCCACAACCACCATCATTGCGAATTACTACAATAAACTTCATCAAAAGCCCCGGGCAAATGTTTGGACCAGTTGAGGAAAGTTTTGGTTGGGTTAATGGTGGCGGTTAGCAACGTCGAAAATCTGTTCCCTCATTACGAAAAAAATAAAAAGAAGAAAAGAAAAAGAAAGCTGAGGAAAAAAACAAAGAAAAAAATTGAAAGAATAGAAATAAAAAAAGAATAACAGAAGAAATTATACTGATTTATTTTCATTATCAACTTTTATGTTACAGTAAGAAACAAATAATTCAAAGTTAGGTAAAAATAAAATGAATTCTCATGTTCCTATTTCTTTCCACTCTGATTCTCTTTATTTTTCTCACACATTTAAATTCGAATCAGAAAAAAAAGATAAGAAGAGTCTTCAGTTATCGATTCAAACGTCACAACTAATCGATCATCACATTAGCACTTCGAAAATACCTGCCAATCAAACTGAACAATCAATATTAAACCAAGAAATTCAGTTTTATTGAATACAATACAAATATTTGATAATAAATCTACAATATGTCGGGATAGATTTTAACTTTGTCCAATTGGATGAGTCAGTCGTTTTTTATATTTAAGTAAATTGATAACATCAATTTGTTTTGGTGTCCTAAAACAATCAACGAAATTGAAAATAATATATAAATATAAAATGAAATTAATAATTCTAAATAACCTAAATAACATAATAAATTTCTTGCTTTTAAGTAATGACAAAACTCATCGAATAATTTTGATATTTCTTTCATTAAAAATTGATGCTATGGCAAAATAGTTAATTCAACACTTCATGAAATATCCAAAACAATTTGACATATAAACACACTTCATCATATCCAATTGTTTGCATTACAATTCAAAACTATTTCATTAAATCCACTTAATTGATGTGACTCTATATTTATTGTTAAAATTCCAGTTCCAGACCACATTCGACCACGTGTCCACAGTCTACCAGAAAAAGCTTATAATCCACGTGCTGGTGATGACTTATACAGACTTCGTGCATTCAGCATTACACACAAAGGTGTTGTAAATCGTGGTGATTCAATTATTTCACGACGTAGTAGAAGCAACACATCAGTGAATAGCAGTAGGTAAGTAAATTCTACTGCAAAAAAATATAAAAATATCTCAGCAATTTTTTTGTGGATAGAATATCAATATTAAACTACCATAAACATCATCACTATTCTCCCACGCATACGAATTTGTGGGTTTTGGTTTTTTTTTTCATCTCACCCACTTGCACTTATTTTCTGTTTCTTTTTTTTTTCTCATTTTTTGACGTGTGAAACGTGAGTCTAATATAAAATTTCGTTTAGTGATATAATCATCGATCTATTGTGTCAAAGTAAATATTGCCACAATGAAGGGTGGCGATATTTTCAATTTACCTCGACACACATTTATACAATCACATATACAGTTGTCACATTAAATTGCGGTATTGAATAAACATATAAATATATAAAGTTTATTTATTTTTTTAACTGTAAATAAAAATAATGAAAATTTTTATTTATTGAGCAATTATAATTTGTTGTTTTATTTATTCAATTATTAATTTTTATATTCACTGTGGTAATTTTTCTATTGGTGTTTTTTTTTTCTTCTTATTTTAGTTATTCTTTTTATTTTTCAGATTCAAAATGTTTCGAATATTATATTTGTGTTACTTGGGCACACGATAAATCTTCAAAAAAATGTGATACTTTTGAATAAAATGAGTTGCTGAGTGTATTGAATTTGCCCTACTGTGTGATAAAAGATACAATTGGTCCAGGGGTTGATATGCTTCCCCTTTCTTACCATTTATATGTACATCTATATATTTACTTATATATGTATTTGTATATATAAATGTAAGTAGAAAGGGTCACTGTTGTAGCCGACCATCCTGCCATATCATTGTCCCCAAGACCTTTGTTGTATGATGAAAACGTGACGCATCAGATATTTTATCAAGTAAAAGACAAAAGAAAAAAGAGAAAGAAATAGGAGGGGAAAAAGTAAAAAGTAAAAAATTATGTTTAACAATTTTCTGTATGACATTATATTTCCATTTCTTATATTTTTCCTCATTTTCAAGTTTGTCATTTATATTTATGATGAGTCAATTTATATAAGTCGTATTACACTTCTTAATTTCACGGAATGAAAAATATTACGTTCATTTTCACTTGAGTTGGAAGATTAAATGAAATGAAGTCTTGAGGTAGAGAACGTTTTTTTTTTCTTGCTATTTTTTTTGTGTTTTAACGCGACCTTGATGTTTTTTTCACAACATCAGTATCAGTTGACTGCTGCTCAATTGCTCTTGTTGATTTGTTAATATTCTTATACCTGATGGTTTTAAATCACATTATTTATATTTACTATACAATGCAAAATTTTCTATAAATATGTAGACAATTTTTTTTCTTCACCTTTCTATTTCTTTTCTTTTTATTTTATCTACTATTGAACTATTTTTAAATTCACTTCTGTATGTATATTTTTTTTTCTGTGTCTAATTAAACGTTATAACATTTTTCACTCTTCTTCTCTTAAATATTGGAAGAGTTTTATGATAATTAAGAAGTTGAAAAAAATTCATTATTTAATAGAGTACAAACCCTAATCTGAAAGTTAATTGAAGTATAAAATATAATTAAGGACAAAAGAGAGGAAAATTATGACAATGCTTTTGTCATATTTCTTCGAAGAGCTTTAAAATTTTTGTTTTGTCTCATCTTTTTAATAGATGAAAGACTTTAATATATTTGTATCTTCATAGACATATACCATGAAGAAAATTGTCAAGAAAGTGAAGGGAAAAAAAAAATGTGGGAATAGTTGGCCATGAAACATCAGGTCAATAGATAGAGTATAAATAAATACGTAGGATTCACACACGTTCCTACATTTTCAATGTTAACGATGATGACCAATGATGACAAAAAAATTGTTTTCAATTAATAAATAAATGATATCACTTGTGATATATCCAAACATAAAAATGGAGTGAATATGAATAAAACGATAGATAATATGCTGAATGATTTATAAATAGGAGTAGAAATGGAATAAAAATGGTGAATATAAATATGAGAATATAAATGAAGAAGGGAACGAAGGTGGATGTCACTAGGACTGAATCGAAATTGATTACAAGACACTTTTCTATCTCTGTCGCATTTTATGTCATTGCACTATTGTATGTGTATGTATGTAGATACATGTGAACCGGCGTCATATTGTGAATATCGCCACAGAAAGAAAATTTTTACATATTTCTGTGCTGACGTTCGCAGGTATATTGTCGACTCGTCAATATTCGACATGAAAATATCAAGTTCAATTTTTTTGTTTTTGCTGTTTTATCAGTAGAAAAAAATCTGGAGATGAATTATTCTTATCTTTCATTCTGAATTCATATGTAGTATATGAACTTAACGGTGTGATATTTAGTGAATGTTTTTATCATTCGTATTGACTCATAAAATAGTGATGAAAATAATAGGGAGAAAAATTTTCAAACGTGTCATAACTGTTCCATATATTTAAATTTATTTTCACAATTTGAATTTGAATCTGTTCGAATGTCTACAATGTTGTGATAATACAAAGAATTAACAAACAACAGAGAAAATAATAAGCCTGGAATAACGACATTTTCACGAGTGAGTCTTGGCGAATATATACATTTTTGATAAAGACATTTTCCAGTTAGATGTGGTCGATTCTGATTGGAGATGATTATGAAGTGCTTTTCCGACACTTTCTCCAACCCAAACTGTTCCCCTTACAAGTCAAGTCATTCTTGCACTCGTTGTAAGAATCACATCGCTGTCCCACTGGAAATTTTGAAAAATAAATATAGACGTTCAATTTGAATTTTTATGTGCAAAACAATTTCTCATGGACTTTTTGTGTGGATAGAAAAAGAACATTAAAGGAAAAATAGGAATGTACAAGTTATGACAATTCATAAAATATTGTTGCCATAAGCAAAGTTGTGCAAGAAAAAAAAAGATGAACAAACAATATATGTAGAAATAACATTTTCACAATTCAAGATGTGAGCACAAGTATATTTATACAGTGCAAATATATAGGAATTTAGCTAAAAAGTGTTTGTAATTTGGCATAAGTTCTGCAGTGGTATTTGGATGTATCCCAAATTTTCTACTGCATAATAATCATCACCACAACGACGCATTCCTTTCATTTCTTTTCATTCTCATTTTCTATTTCATCTCTTTGTCTTCATCATAATCATCTTTCACTTTCTGTTTTTCATGTCATTCAGTTTTTCATTCTTTCATCACGCATCACCAAACTGTTGACATCTCTGTATAACATATTTTACGTCAACCAAAAATACTCAGATATATTAAAGAAAAATGATTTCGATTTATTTCTTCATCTTATATTATTGGAACGCTATAAAGACTAATTGGAACAGTGGAAATTAGTGAATTGATTCGTATCCAATCAAAGAAATTTTATTCAATTAAGTATAATCATTAGCCTCATTCATTTAATGATCATTAAAAAATTAAAACCATCAGCCTCATTCATTCGGAATATTCTCCAGATCTAGGACTTTGTATTTATTAATCAAATTCCCAAATCACTCGATAATTATTAAATAATATTTATATTTCCAGTAATAATATTTTAACCAAATGTTTAGGTCTCTCATTAAAAGATTTCCAATAGTTCCACCACATTTCCAAGTGTTTAAAAACACAGAAGCTTTATTTACAGAGAATGACTTTCTAAATATTTGGAAAAGTGTCTACATTGTTTCAAACAGAAAATTAAAAATTAAGTAATACATTTGGACCTGCCTTTTCTTGGAGATGAACACAATTCAAAACCTTCCAACAACTCCTTAAACTTCTGAATATCAATAACACAATTTGAAAGCAACATAAATACGTATTGGAACGTAAATTGTCTGGAACCATCTGGCAAACATTGACAATGAATCTATTTTATCGTCTTGAGAAGAAAATAATGATTGAATGACATTAATGCGAGGAAGGTGAGCCAGAATATTGACAAAAATGGAAAAAATAATACCCGAAGTTTTTTATATGAAATTGGTTCAATCAACATGAGCAGGTGTGTGACAAGAAGCTGATGTACAATAAAAACACCAAAGGATCTTTATGTCGTTATTGTTTAGTTATCGTTGTGTGAAATAGTTATTGAGCCTCAAGAGGTTGGTTGAAGGCAGATGGTTATGTAGGTGGGTCGATTGGATGTCTCAAGAATTCACTTCGATGAGTAATGGCATATCTATGTGTTTTCTATATCCGTCAGGGTAGGTTATGAGCCAAGGATAGTAAAGCAAAATATATAGAATATCGAAAACGTTTAAGGTATAGGAAGTAGAGCAGATTGTAAATGTGATTGGATCTGTATATGTGAATGTGTGTGTGTGTGTGATTGCGAAACCTTTTCATGTCGTCTTGATGGAGTTTTAATTGCAATTGGTAAGGTCGTGATAGAGAGAAAAGGAGAAATGAATCGTTGGATAAAATTGGAAGTTTCAAGTGACTTTTTATAAACTCCTATCCAATATTTCTTTTTGTTATTTATTTTTTTTTTAAGTTATTGAAAACGTGATCAATTGATTGGCCTGGTGATAATGTAATTTATATGTTTATTTCTGCGATGAATATTATTGAATAGCAACAATTTCTCTAGGCAACGATGATAAAATCGATTGTTATTTTTCATAATGGTTCTACTAATGAGCAAACGATTATTATCTCTATGTGCTATAGCAGGTTATTTTGGTAAACTAATTGTGAAATATTTTGACTTTTCAAACTGTTCTTGAGAAATTTTTGTGATGAAAATTTCAAGTAGTTGACCATGGATTTGAAATCGAATTGTCAAAAGTATAAAATAGTGGACACAAAATTACAAACATATAACAAAATTGTTGATGATGACAAATATGTGACTGAATATTTTGGGTCGTAAAAATATTGTTAATGATCTGTAATTTAATTCATAGTTTCTAATACTTCACAGAAACCATTTCAATGAACACGTCTCAGACGATCAAACCAATAATTTAAAATCAATTGTTAATATTTATTTATTCATGTAAATTATATATAATATATATGTGTATACATTCATGGAATATCATTCTGTATACTCAATCTCCTCTTCAACTTCCATCGATCGATGTGACTTTGATGATGATGTTGTGACAGATTTAATTGATTTTGTTGATTCAATAACTTGTTTAGTTTGTACACTCTGCACCGACTTTGATGACTTTACTGATGACATTGCTGAAGTTATATTCATATTTGAATGCTGTTCAATCAAACTTGATGCGGTGTCATTAGCTGCAAAAAAAAAAATTAAAAATCATGTTTGAAGGAACAAAAATACTTTGCCAAGCAAAAACGTTCAATATGATGAAACAAAAAAATACGACTTGAAGGTTTAGAACAGATGCTCAACATTCTTTCAATAACCTCCAGATGTCACAAATGCGCAAGACATGATATAAAAACAATTGAAGGAAATTGAAAATAAATGCGAGTAAGATTATAGAGAAAGAAAAACCCAAAAAAGTAAAATGAAATAAAATGAGAGGCACACGTTTTCTGTTCCTCTTTCATTTTCTCATCTTTTCTCTTCAGTTTCTCTTCCTACCCACTCATTCGCATGTGTTCATGTTATATTGGCCCATTTTTTTTCTTTTTTTGCTTCTTTGAGACTGTTAGCTCACTTTGACGTTATAGGAATAACTCCCCAATGAAGTTGTGTACCCATGAAAAATACCAAGTTTCACTATTCGTCGTAATACTCCTTTTTACGCTCTCTCAGCGTTCAAATTACAAAGGCTAACTTTCTTCAATTCGTAATGGTTCTCTCACAATATTTTAAATTATCGTTTACACTAACATCACTCTTGTTCATTAAAATACCAATGGAGCTTTTCTTAATTTTTTATTCAATACAAAAAATTATTTGATATTATTATTAAAATATTAATATATTATAAAAATTTTGTCAAGATATAAAAGAAATCTTTTCGAGTTGTTTCCTATTTTTTTTCCTCTTTCTCATTTATTTATCTTATCAATAAAATAAGCGAAATAAATTCGTTGGATTTTATTACAAACTTACCTTTGGCAATTTCCATTTTATTCGATTTTAATTACAACAATTCAATAAGACAATTGTTTTTGGTGTTTCTCTTCTTTTTTTTTTGAAATTTCAAACAACTGATCAGTGAGAGATCGTGCGAGAGAATGAGTGGATGGATTGTATGAGGCTGACACGTCTGGCTATTCTAATCTGGTGAACGTCGCATGAGCACACGAGATGTGAGATGAGAAAAGGGGGAAAATTTCGAATCATGTTAGTGTGTAGTATTTATATATATAGATATGAATCTGTGTGTATAGTAGTAGGAGCCATTAGACGAAAGAGTGCTTTGTCTCTCATGCACTCCGGCCAAAAAGATATTCGTGGAATTTCGCGTATGGCTCAATGCCGAGTCAACGCTTTTCTGTTTGACCCTCAATTCCGCATGTAAATTCCTTCAAAGTTATTTTTTTTCTTTGTTTTACTGTCATTGATATCAGTAAAATCCGATTGTTTTATTAAAAGCTCTACCGCGTTCCAACGCACATGTGCCTCTGAGAATTTATTACATTTTTTTGCGTGTCATGAAAGCGCCTTACGATAACAAAACAAATTTTGAATTTAATATCTTTGCTTTTTATAAGATGAAAATAATTCAAATCTTCTTTGTGATTTTACTGTTCAAATGTTTTTCTATTTGATTCTTATTTGTGGCGCATGGATTATTACAAATATAGAAATAATTCATATAGAAAAAGAGTGGGGGATACAGTTGGATTATTATTCGTTGAAAACCATTTTTTACACCTGTAAAGTTTTTCATTTATAAAATTGACCTTTCCACATTTTTTGCTGAAAATTATCATAGAATAATGATGAAAGTTGTGAATAATTCAGAGTTTCAGTTATATGACTCTTCATTTTTTTTTCTCTTATTATAGCACACGTTCATGAATATACTTTTTTCATTATATAGAATTAGTTGATAACTGTACTTATTGATTTGAATAGTATCTGTGAAAAAGCACAAATTGAAGAGAAGTCAAAGGAAAATTATGAAACAATTAAAAAAATTCGAAGAACTATTATCTACCATTTTATTTGTTCAGTTTCTTCTTTTCTATTTTTGAGGAAGTAAATTTTTTAGTTACTGTTGTTAAACAATATATCGTCAACATTTCCATGAAATTATAATGAAATATGAGAAAAATATGATCACAGCAGGTGGCTGAAAGGGCCCCACCCGGCATCACCCTTAAAACAAATTTTTTCCTCGTCTTTTCTGCGTTACTTTTAGACGATGCCATAAGAACAGTGCGAAATTAATGAAGAATGACAGTAAAAGTAATAATGTCGATAAATATATATGTTGAAAAACTGACAGTGAAAGATCTTTGATCATAAATTCTTATCAGGTGTTATAAATAATAATTTTTTTTTTTAATATTGATTAAAACTTGGATAAAGTTACTGGCGACAAAGTTTTGTGAAAGAAAATGTTGATCAATAACAAAAATTAGATAGTTTTATTAATTGATTTCAACTTGTATATAATTGTGAATTAATTACATCATTTTTCTTTCTACTAATTTTATTTTCTAGCCTCAAACTCTTTTATGGATAAATAAATAATCATCATTTTATGTTACACTTTTAGTCAACATTATTTGACATGTCATTGTTGAAAAATGAAAAACATCTGGATGAGTTTGCACTCACAAAATGAAATGGGAAATTTTTTCGTCTGACTTCAGAGTCATCTAAAAGGATAATAAAGAAAATTTTGTCTACATACTCCGAGTGAGTTTTCTCGTTCTCAATACAAAAGTAAATACATATATACAATTATATATACGAGGATGTGTACATAGGACGAAGATAAAATTTGTTCTCCAGTTGAAGTTGGGAAAAAAAGCCCAAAATAAAATCAATGAATGGAAAAGAATAAAAAAAAATGAGAAGAAAGAAACTGAAAAAGAAAAGATTTAAAAAACTTTTTCACTGAAAGTAAGTCAGGAGTGTTAACTTTAATTTAATAGCTCTCGACGTCTGTGATTTCGAATCTTATGGCTACATAACAAATTCACCATAATTCATTTCAAGAAATGGAAAATAAACGATGAAGGAGAAAAAAAAATTGTAAAATATTGCAAAGTATTCTTTGCCATTTTTAATAATCTTCCATGACCTTCTTCTCAATTTTTCACTCTCATTTTATTCTTAATACCAATTTTTTTTCCCATGAAAATTGTTGGCAACATGATAAAAAAGAGGAGAAAGGAACTGATGGGGGAAAAAACAAAAAAAAAAAAATATATAAGTGAAGTGGTAAATAAGAGTTTCACTTCTCACTATTCTCTCGCCGTCCCTTCCACATCAACGATTTTCTCAATATTACATCAGGCATCAAAAATATATCTATTCATCCCTATGAATTTTCCTTTTCGAAGTAAAAAAAAACCATCTCAACAATCTCTTTCAATATTCTGCGTCAAAAATATTTCAGTGTGATAATTCAAACAATTCACATGAACTTTCTTCAAATACCAAAAATAAAATAATTTATTATTATTGACAATTTATTACAATTGGCAATAGGAATGATTTAGTCATACAACTAGAAATATGTTTATGATGAAGGTGTGTGATGTGATAAGCTAGAAAAAAATTGAGGAAATAAAATATGACTCACAACATGATTGTTAAATTTATGTCAGTGACGAGTAAAATAAATGTGCAACGTGTCTCATCTACGTTTTTTATTCGTGATGATTCATAATACATTCAGCTACTGCGCGTGTCTACGAATAATGTTGAATGGAATTCAGCCAATAAACCTCACACGTTTTTGTCATCATAATGATCAATGATCTTAATGGTATTCGATTTAATGAAAAATATGTATTTTACATCCGACAAAATTATTCACTCTTTTACTCATTCACTTAATTTTTTTTTTGTCGATCTTTTTTCTTTTTAGTTTTCCATTATTTTACACAATATAATAAATATCATTTACATTTTATGTGTGCACTAGCGGGTTCATATGAGTGCACTTACAGTTAGGGGTATCTGACGTTGACAATGTGAAGACTTTCTATTCTTGGCTTATTCCAACTCTCAACACATCAATGTCAACAATATCCCAACGTATCCCTATCACTTCTTCCCATTTTTTTTTTCTTCTCATTCTTCTCTTTCAATTTGGCGAATGCCACGCAAGACATTCGACTGGTCTTTATTTTTTTCTCTTCACGTATACTAAAAATAGTACAGTGATCGTATGCAATTTTATTTTTATAAATAAAAATGGAAATTAGCTTTTTGAAACATGAGTGGTTTGTCTCTCTGGTTTATTTCAATTTTAATTTTTGATGCTGTGTCTGTGTGTTAGATGAGTTTTAATCTAAATATTATTTACCAATTCACTTCAGTTTGAAAATATTTTCAAATTCTGTTAGAAAGAAAAAGGAATTAAAAATGTTGCTCTGTTTAATTTTTATGAATTTCACTGACAGATTTTAGAAATTTTACAAAATAAAATCTAAAATCAATTCGATAAAGATTACATAAATTAGAAAAACGAATTATATTATTACCCCCATAAATTAAAAATTAAAATATAGACGTTAATAAAAGTGATAGAAAATGAACGTTAATTCCAATACGAAAAAAAAAAAAAAAAAAAAAAAAAAAAAAAAAAAACAAAAAAAAAAAAAAAAAAAAGACATAATAAAAAGACAATTAATAAAATGAAAAAAGCAGTCGAATTAAATTCATCATAAATTTCCGCCATAAAAAAAAAAACATTAAAATAGTATAAATAATTTCACAGCTAATGTTACAAAAGTGCAATAAATAAACAGAAAATTCAACCGAAAATTTGGGGCAAAAAAATAAAATTGTATATTTTTAACATTACAACAGAAGTAACAAAACATTCTCAACATGGCTGCACACGTGTTAATAATAATAGCTCTACTTTTTATCACATATTAAGAATATATCTATACGTTTACGTATGCACGAAATAAATTTATATATATATATTATATAGCCACGTATATGTGTGTATGTAACACACAATTTCACGCAGCCATACATTTCGACACGATATTGGCTTTAGTAATAAAGTGAGAATAAAATTTCGTGGGCTTTGTTGTATTTCAGCACTTTCTCTTTCTCTCTCACTGTATACCCCAACTATTCCCCCTAAAGTCCGAATGATTTTCCCCAGCAACGTTTCTAAATGAGAAAACTTGTCCGATCTAATTTAAGATGGATTGACGAAGGATCACTAATTTTCTTGCCCATTAATAATCCCCTATTTTTGGTTATATATATATATATATATATATATATATTTTAGATGAATATAATATCTAAAGCCTATGATGGTGGCGAGGATCCGACAATTTGATCTCCATGTTAATTAATATTTTGTGTTTTGATGGGCAGCGTTGAGAACAGGAGCTTTTGACGTTCAGTGGATGATTATTATATAGAATATTGTAAAGCAAAATTGCATTCTATCATTTGTTCTTTTGTTTTATTATATCAAAAGTGAAGAAAATAATAGATAAAGTCAAAGTGAGAGATGCAAAACAATTGAATAATACTAAAAGAAATGATTAAAATTCAGACAAAAGTGAAAAGCAAAGAGACAAAAAAAATTGGAGGATTTTATTCTCATTCAAGTTTGGAAATTGTGGAATGGTGTTGCCATTATTTCTAAATTGAATGGACATTCAATAGGCATGCAAATGCCGAAACGAGAAATCATAGAGTCGATTCAATTTATTCACGTAATGGTGAATGAACGATATAAAAGGGGCTATCGATTGTGATGGATATAAAAAGAACGGAAATAACAGAGAAGAGTCAAAAATGAAAATGAATGAATGAAATAAATAAACTGCATTGGATAATTGGAATTTGTGTCAATTGTTTTGTTTGACAACTGTTATATTGAAATCAAATTAAATTCATTCATGTTTACAAATTGTTAAGTGATAGTGAGTTAATTGATAGTATTATCGAGGGAAAATGAAAGTATGTAAAAAAGAAAGAAAAAAAAAATGATTGAATAAAATGCTATGGATTAAGAAAATAAGAAGAAGGAAAAATATTTTATCTACAGAGCAAACATTGATTTTATCTATTGAATCGTTCGTGGGGGATATGTAAATCAAAATTTCCACTCGAATTACGGAACGATTTTTTTTTTTACTGTTAAATGTATTGGAATTATGGGTGGGGTAGGTGGAAAAATAATGGGAGATTTAATATATAATATTCCAAGAAAATCTGCCAGTAATGTTGTGAAATTATTTCTTGTTCTTCTTCCTTTTTCTTTTCTTGTCGTCTCATGTTTATATAAATTTATAAAAAATAATGATATACATAAAATGGAAGACGCTTTATTTTCTGTAATTTCAAGAAGGTTGTGAAATTGATTTAAATTCAAAGCCATGAACTGTTAATTTAAATTAAATTTTACAATTAATTTATTTTCAATCTATAGAAATTGATCATAGAACAATTTCTTAGCCATTTTTTTTAATTTCAAATTCAACTTCACATACAAACTGTGAATTGAATAAAAACATTTGAATTTGATAATTCAATAATTCGTTCCTCAATGTTATAAATATTTCTTACAATGTAAATTATATATCTTTTAAACAAATGACACAAAGAAAAAAATGTTTAATACTTCAAATTTTTATTGTTCCTTAGATGAAAAAAATTAATTACTTTGAAATATTTTCAGGAACAGCAATGTGTCTGGTGAGCGGTCACCATTTGAAGGATCATGCTGCAGTGGACAGGGTGTTGTTGGTGACAGCACTGAGAGTGAGGTCGAAGAAATTCCGAAATACCGAGTTGTATTATTGGGCGATTCTGGCGTTGGAAAAACGGCATTAGTGTCACAATTCATGACGAGTGAATACATGAATACATACGACGCAAGTTTAGGTAAAAAAAAAAAAAATTAAATTCAGTAATTAACTTATTAATTATATTTTTATATTACAGCAAAATTTTTTTTTCTTCTACTACAAAAACTCTTCATAAATGAGAATAGCAGTGAATGTAATAGCTTTTTTTTCTCTCTAATTCATCACTTGACCCGCGGCTGTAAGTTCATGAGAAAAGTAATGTGAAAAAGAAAAGATTTGGGAATTAATTTGATCTTTTATTTCTTTCTCTCAAGTGTTTTTTCCTTTCTATAAAATTAATTCTCATTTCTCTTGTGTTCTCTTCAATTCGACTTTGCCAACAGCGAGTGAAAGAAATCTGTCACTTTACAAATAGATTTCTTTAGATAAATATGAATGCAGATGTAATCATATCGCTGTGTTGACTTTTGCTTGTATTCAAATGTATAAAATCTTACGGAAGAGATTTTTTTCAAGAGTAGTTAGTGTATTCCACAATCAGTGATATAAAATGCGAGGTTATGTACAAGCTTTGGCACAATTAAAATTGCAATTTACGCCTCGCTGTCCATGAATGCATAAAATTGCAAACGTATATAAATGTTCATACATAAAATACTAAAATATTTATGGTGAACTTGTAAATCTTGAAATTTCCGTGATATTTTCTTCACTTACCAACTTTGATAATAATTAAAAGAAAAAAAAATTACTGCATACTCTGTGTATTCATTTTATAAACATCAATCGTCTGGCGAGAGTTCACACTGGCTCTAGAAAATGAATTTCTTCTTATTTTAATTTCCAAGATTTTTCATCCTCCTTTTTTCACCCTTTTCTCTTACCTTGTTATCAACAGTAAAATATTTCAGAATGTTAAAATCTCTCTTGCTCAATTTTCAGTAAAATCTAATAATTAAATTCTCATATTCCAATTTCTCTTTGAAATATTTGTCAAACCTCATCACACTGAACTGTTTGATCAATAATAAAACGAAATTTGAACACAACTCGTATTCGCAATTGTTAATTCCCAATAGACATCGTCTGCTTTATTATTAATTGATAATAATAAAGCAAAAGTAATTCCACTTTTGTCTGAAGTATCATCGCACAGTAATTCAGTAACGTAATAAAAATACAAAAGAAAAGTCGTATAGTCCACATTGGAAATACGCAATTCCAATTGCAAAGAATATCCCATGACATTCAATCATTTTTTTTTTTTTAGGTTTCTCATCTTTTCTACTCATTAATGAATAATTGGTATCTGTACTTGTCTATAGTTCGATGCATTCATAGCTTGAATGAAATGTGAAAAGAATGGCAGAGTCATTGAGATGTATAAGAATTGACAGTGAATAGGAAATAGCGAAAGGACCGTCGATACAGAAAATGAGCTTCAATCAATCTGTCATTGGACATTCCGAGGTTATTAGCAATTCACGGATAGGAAATTCGCTTCACACACGTACGGATATTGCGGAAAATGTTTTTTTTTTCGGCATGAAATGTCACAAATGAGTTGATGATTAAAGCAGATATTTAGTTGCAGGTCTACTAGAATCAATATGGACACATAGACATTTATTGATCTCTGATGTCGTTTATATCTGTAGATTTGGATGAACCTAGAAAAGTGTAAGGACATTGGATAAACTTGAATTAAAATTGATCTCATAAATATTATTGGATAGATTGAAATTTATGTATTCATTGTAAGTGCCAAATTTAGAATTTATAATTGGCAAAAATGAAAATTAAGTGAAAATTTTGCTGTGTCTTCACGCGTATATTTTTCAAAGTGAATTATATATAAACACACTTGAATCAGCAGCGCAAATAATTTATTATACAGTTGGCGCAGAATTCGTTTGATGTTGATATCAAATAAATTTAATTTAATGACAATTAAAATGAAGATTTTACGTCATAATTCTTTCTTTACTGTATTTAATTAGAAAATGACTATAATATTAATTCGTAAGAACAAAATAAAATACGCAGGCACGATAGTTAATAAGAACTATTTAAAATAAATATAACGAAAGAAATAAATAAAAAAATAGAGCATTTTATTATAACGTTTAAATAATGTTTTAATAATTGTTCGCAATCATAACTGTATTACTTGAACTTGAATTGTATGACGATGTGGCAAGGACTAACAATGAAAATTTCCAAAGGCCTGTGGTTGCAAGTGGACCTTTCATCCGGTCTCACCCTGACAATTCTCTTTATGAACTCCTGCAGTGTGACACGCGCACACATCGTACAATCATTACATAGTTGACTCCCTTTTGCTTAACCGACAAAGTCAACAGATATGTTCCACTATATATATAGATTGCGTGTATATGTATTGCGCCACATGCGATAATGGAAAATCTATGTTCGCTTTGAGCTTTCAGAATTGTCGGAAAATGTGGATGGTAACTGAGGTCAAGCATGTGTAATCAATTGACCTCATGGACACCAAGAATGAAATTATTTCCTCTTATTCATGGACAAATTTTTCATTATTATTTCCTAATTCCAGATGATGAATTTGGTGAGAAGACTGTGTCAATTCTTTTGGATGGTGAAGAGTCAGAAATGGTTTTTATCGATCATCCTCATGTGGAAATGAGTGTAAATAACAAATTAATTTATTCTTCTGTTGTATAATAATTGGAGAAGAGAATCATTCTTTTTGTTTTGATGGGAAAATAATTACATTTATGAATAATAAAGTTTTATTATGTTCAAATCATTATTTTAAATAGAATAATTATTGTTAAAAATGATCCATCTTAACAAATAGACAATTCTGGTACCATTCGCACTATGAAAAAGCTCCAAATGTCTTAAATTTTGATGAATTTGTGCTGCAAAATGTTGATTGATTTTGAAAGTGAATTTTTCAATTATCAAATGGGGTTTTTATTTTTTTATATCTACTACATATTCATTAATATATGACTATTTCGTTTATGATTTAAAGATGAAATATGAATTGGCAAATAAATCAGTGAAAGGAAGTACGAAAGTAATGTCAATTTAATGTACGTGGAGTTTTGTGGGGTTGAAAGGATGAAAACAACTCTCCAAGTTTGCTAACTTTAAATTACGAATCACTGGAACGACGTCAATGTGGTGGTGACTAAGATGATGACGTAATTCGTGTGTACATGATGTGGTTGAAAAGTTCGTTTTTCTTTTCCTCACCAAAGTTTCTTTTGCAATTCTATTCATCGATTTATTCTTTTATTTCTTAAGGGTCATGACAAAATAGAAAAGTTAGTTAATTGATGAGTTTCAAATATTCTTTATTGTTATTTATTTAATTTGCTATCATAGAAGAAGTCAAAAGGGCACTGGCTCCAATTGATCCCCTCAATTAAATAAAATCATCGAGAAAAAGTGCAAGTTTATCATATTTCCAACTTGCGAATGTTTATTTAATTTCAATCGTAACAATTTCACCAAAGTCCAAACTAAATATTAAGATCATTCTGAAGCACAATAATTATTCGATAAATAAATAAAATTTGTTATTGTAAATTACAGTTGGAGAATTCATTGTCTACATACGAACCACACGCTTGTGTCGTTGTTTATTCAATTGTATCACGTCCAAGTTTCCAAGTTGCTGAAGAGATGCTCAATTATCTTTGGCGTGAACATCTCACTCAGGAACGTTCAGTTATTGTTGTTGGCAATAAAGCTGATCTTGCAAGAAGTCGTTCAATCACCCCAAACGGTAAATTAAAATGGAATATTGAAATGAATAATTGAAATAAAATAACAAAGCATATAATTATAAACAAATGATTTATTATTCAAATTAAATTTGATCATAATTTTTATTATCAATTTATTTTTCAATTTTTCATGCAATCAAAGAGGGCAAACAATTAGCAACATCACGTGAGTGCAAATTCATAGAAACATCAAGTGGAATTCAACACAATGTAGATGAATTATTGGTAGGTATTTTGAAACAAATTCGCCTACGTGAAATGCGTGATAAGAAATTACGTCGTCAAGGTAGTAAAAGTAAAATGTTATCAAAATTACATGGCAGTAAAACTGCATTGAGTCTTAATCTTGCACGTGAAATTTTAAATAAAATGTGCATGAATGACAGTAAAAGTAAAAGTTGTGAGAATCTTCATGTCCTCTAATAAAATTTATCCACTAGAAAAATAAACATGGACCACATATACTTCTACAATGATTGTTGAAGAGAAAAAAAAACGAGTACGATAAAAAAACAAGAATGAAAAACGAATTACGTGAAATGTTCTACCTTTTATTTTTATACTCACATTTATTTGGAATTATCCAACTTTCAATCTCTCGACTGAGCATTCGTTTATCTCCTGTCTCACCTAATCGAATGAGACTTTTTGGATAGTCACTGTTGATGTGACAGTATCAGAAAAAAATCAAATGCACGTAGAATAAATTAGTATTAGATTAAAAAAAAAAAAATAATAGAATAATAATACAAAACCTATGTCGTATCTATTTGCGAATTGTGTTATAAAAGCTAATGGCGCTTCAGCATAATTGCTGGCGTTTTGCAATGCAGTGATTTGATTATTCATTAGATGGATGGAATTAATGATGGTATAATATATTGAATAAAAAAAAAACATTCCCATATAATATATCGTGAAAAACATAATCAAATTAGAATGTTAAATTAGTAACTGAAGTATTCTAAATGTTGTAGACCAATACATTATCATTATCAAAGTAAATGAAAAAGACAACACATATTTATTAATACTTTTGTATGAATTCTCAGTATTTGGAATAGTTTATCGAATCTGAATACGAAAAAAAAAAACACAAAAAAAAATGTAACTGACGATTTATCATGGCATATCGCAAGATTAATTATATATTTGCTCATACACGAATGAGCTATCTAATGTCTCAAAAAAAAAATTCTATTCTATTAAAATTATTTAATGTTATTACCAATTACTTGATTAATTAGTTATTCAAATAAAGGACGCAGGCTTCGTCTTTTTATGCGACGCTGGTCGTCTCTTTCACTGTAGAAATATAATTAATACAATAATTCTCTTGACAATGCGATAAATTGTGAATTCCAACAGTGTTTTCTCAAGTGGTGAAAGTCATTAATACAGCGAGGAATAATTGAATTAGAAATTCTCCAAGTGGAAGAAAATCAGAAGGGGAGAATTAAATAAATGGTAAAACATTGCACTCAATCTTGAGTGGAATAATTTTGTTTTACTGGCGACTTGTAAATACTACAACTGTACCTAATATATATAACACAGAAGTCAACAGTATCAATATCAAAAAATAAATGAAAGAAAATTAACATTTTTCACCATTTTAGATAACTATCAAATAATACATCAGACAAGTAGCCGCGGCCTAATCATAAATGTGCATAAAGATGTCTATATCTTTCCCTAAATAAATTGTCTATTGATAAATTATAGATTTAAAGGAAAATTTCAATCTCGTGCGTATTTCTATCTCAGTTTTACTTACACAGTTCATTCATTTTTATTTATGGAAATGTTTTTGATTGACGAATCGTTTGGAAACTGAGTCAGATGAATTTTTAATTGGCTGTTGTATAAAAGGGAAAGAAATTCATCTTAAATCTTTATAAATGTATATCCTTCACTATTTAATGATGATAAAGATAATCGAACAATTTCATTTTTATTTCTTTAACTCACTAATTTATTGTTGCATGTTTATATGCACTGCCTTCAGCCTACCGAGCTTCAATTTATACAGTGTTTACAATTGCACATGCCAAATATCAAACCAAATGAAAGTCAAATAGTATAACCGTTTATCTGACGCAGTGATGAAAAAAAAAATGAAACAAATTTAAAAAGATAATTGATGGTTTACTAATTAAACAAAATTTGAAATAAAATGTTTGAGTTTGTAGGGAATAGTCAGAGCAAGTATTTTAATGATTAGTTTTCATCTGATTCCATGTCAGACAGATAAACTTCAACTATTAATTTTTGTTCTTATATTCATCTTATGAATTCTTATCGTCAAGTTTTTAGTTGTGAAAAAAATATATATCGTCAAATATCGAGGATTAATTTTTATTCAAGAATTGAAAGTCGAATGGAGTTAATTTGTGGTGGGCCAAATTTGAATTATTTTTATATTATGTTTATGATGTTGGAGAAATTTTTGTTTGTTTTCAACCCTCACTGTGACATTCCCACAAACAAAAGTCAGTTGATGATAATTATCAAAAATACAGTTCGATATTAGATAACAAAAAAACATTTCTCAATATGTATTTCTAGGATAATTAATAAGAATTTTTTGTTTAAAGTTGTCAATGTCGATGTGTCAATTGTGCATATAAAAAAACGAATCTGCAAGCAAATAAATTCGAAAAGAAAAAAAATCATACCTCATTTGACGTTGGAATAAAAAATATATATTCGTCTGATGATCTATTTTTATAAAATTTTTTTTTTGCCATGTCTTATGGGAGTTTTATATCCAAGTTTGGGGAGCCATGAATTTTTGTCATTGATTTTTAATTATAGTAAATAATAATCTTCGATTATCTTATTAAAATTAGGATTTTAGACTGAATTTATTTGACTCTTTAAATTAAAAATTTACACATCTTAAACATTTAAGAAAAATGAAGATGTAATTTACTATTCTCACGCATAAAATTTTCTACACTTTCAGCTATTGAATGAATTAATTAGTTATAAAAAATTAAATATAAAATATATATGATGCATATTTGAAATATTCATATCTTTGAAATATATCGCATTAATCAATTATATTTATAATATCTACGTGTAATATCCAATTACTATAAATGAATGTAAATGTCACAAAAATAAATGATTAGAGCGATTTAATAGCTTTAAAACATTGTGAAAAGAAAGAAAAAATACATAAATTAACACTTTACATTCCTCTATTGAATTCGATCTAATAATTAATAAATGTAGTACATAGTCTTCAAAAATATTCCACTGAGAATATTTTATATTTATAATCACTATCATACCATGTATGTTGTAACTGTTTTCAACATCGACAATCAATCGTATATTTATTTTTTTCCAAACAAGTACACAAATGAAAATAAAGCAATATGCATCATACCAAATATATCACCACTTTCTTTTTCTCTTCATGCAACAAAAATAATTAATTTTGTGAGTTATCAATTGAACTATCAAATTCCCAAATTATTTCCAATCGTAAATTGCAATAGTTGCAGAGTTCAATTTTATCCACAGGTAAGAATCTTTTTCTACAAATTTAATCCTTCTTTTACCATCATATGAAACTTTAGAAATTTAATTTACCGACCAAATGCACGTGAACGTCATATTTATTTTCATTTAACGAACATAACCTATATTCTACATTTGCCTTTCGCCATTTTTCTCACTCAGTATCGTATGTCACGTCGTCCAATGTGGAATATTGATAAATACGGTCGATGCCGTCATATTCCACAATATGTAACGCACAGTTTTTGTAACATTAACAAATAATAATTAATTAATTATTATCCAAAAGAAGGAAAAAAAATTAGGAATACTATCAGTATTAACGTTACAACTAGTTCTTTAATGGAATCGAAGGATTTTACTAACGGTGAGTTTGTTAATAAAATCATAGTTTTAATAAAATTATTGTCTATTTATCTTTTATTTTATTCATTAATTCGTTTTGCATTAAAAGAGAATGCAAACATATATAAATATATATATATATATTTATATATATACGGATGTACTTTATTATATACGAATAATTATTGTCGATGGTAAAATATAAATCATGAATTTCAGATGCAGAAGGTGAATAATTATGGTGAAGAACGATAATAATTAAAAACTATGAGTACAAAGTAGAATTCAAAATTATTTGGAACGAATCATTTTTCGTGTTATTGAATATTGTTAAATACTTGAATTGCTACTGATATTGGGTTTTCACTATAAAATAATTCGTTTCAAGTACTACTTTCTAATCAAGGTACTCTAATTATGAAGTAGCATTTGAAGTAATTTGAAATCAATTCTTGAATGCTTCTAAATGCTATCGAATACTCCAATTGCTTTTGAAATTGGACTTTGACTATAACAGGAATGATTCCAGACGATATTTTTTAGTCAGGAAATCGCAGCGTATCACTTTGTTGATTGGTCTAAATTTTGCTAACATTTTAGTGAGATAATTCTCATTTTTGTAACATAGTTTGATTATTTATGAAGTAGAGAAGATCAAGGATTAAGAATAATGATTGAATAATGGTTATATCAATGTAAATGTATTGGGAAATACATAATTAAATGAGGCAAATTACTTCTACTAAAAATTCGTCTCGGTTGATGTTCTCGAATCTTAATAGTTTGTAAATTTTCAGTAGTCGTTGCACTTTATCAATTGTTGGAGAATACAAGGACAAGTGAAACGGAATTTGTATTGCAGTGTATTGTAGGAATCATTGTTTATTACATGGTCACTGTTGTGATTAGGCCATGTATATTACAATATTACATAAAGAAAGATAAAATATTGAGTGTAGTCATTCGATTATGCCAGTGACCTTAGCGAATAACTTGATGACAAATTATTATCAACCAAAATTTCGCATACATTATATATTTTTATGTTATTTTACAGGTTGAGAGTTAAGAAATTAGATTATTTTATGCAATATTGAATTGATAATCAAATTGTATAATGGCGTCCAGGGGAAAGACTAATTTATCTGGCAATGATTTCCGAAGTGCTAATTCCGACGAACGGGTAAAGTTCTATTTGTTTTATCTAGGTGACTCAGTTGCAATATATTATCAATATTTTTTATGACTATTGTAGTCTTAATACCTTTTACTTCTATTGTGTTATTTTTATTATCCACAGGAGACACTTCTAGAACACGACAGCGAACCGGACGAAGACATGATATTCAAGTAAGTCAACTGTAATATTTAGAACAAAGAATTATTGTGAAAATTTGTTTTTATTTATGTGTAATGTGCGATAGTTTTATTAATATATCGATGAATTTTCAGTCGTTCCAGTAACTCTGATTATGACGTAAAAGTACACGGGAAAATCGATGAGTGAGTATTGAACTGTATGAATAAGATCTGAATTACGAGAATAATAAATGAATTTTTTTTCAAGCACATTTCAATGTTTTATTCGCCACTTTGCCACTTTGCATTCGACAACATTCATTCGCCAATTCATCATGCAGACTTTATCATTATTATTGGAATAATTATTATTGTTATGATTGTCATGACAGTTATTGATTATCTTAGATCTTCTCGATCACTGTCTCATTCGCTTGCTTTTTCGCTCTTTCCATTGTAATTTTATGTTTGCGTGTGACATGGAAGTGTCACTTATTCTATAGCATCAATATTCTCTCCTCGAGAGATATTTTTTATCATTCTGTTCATGCCTCTACCTATCTAAATATTCAAGGTAATCAGTTATGATTCACTGTAGATGCTCTACACGAGGTAAAAAAGGAACCTACTCATGAGTTGTTGATGCTTTCATTTGTAGAACTGCGATTACATTTAACCATTTATTTTTCTATTCGTAAATTTTTCAACTATTGATTATCATGTACGAATTATTGATATTTTACAGTGTAAAAATACAAATTCGTGATGTGACTGATGTAATGCGTAATAATGTACAAAAAATAATGGAGCGTGGTGAAAGACTAGAGGATTTACAAATGGCTAGTGATAGATTAAATATTGCTGGAAATGAATTTCGTGATGCCGCACGTCAAGCACAACGAAGAGCATGGATGCAAAATTTACGAACGAGAATGATTATTGTTGGCATAACATTGGTGATAATCTTGTGCATCATAGGTAAGAATAAAGAAATAAATAATCTAACTTTTCACTGTAATAATCATTTGCAATTTCTTATTTCATTACAAATAATCACATACTTTTTATCAGACCACATCTTTCATGATTGTCTTCCATCTATGGAATTCTCTGTTTATCCTACTAAACAATTTCCAATACTACATTTGACTCGAATTTATTTTTCTTTATTTTGTGTTTTCTTCACAATTTCGAACTCATGCACTTTGAATGAATCTGTATGATTTTCAGTTCTGGATGTCATGGTGCTTTATCTGGTTCTCAAATAATTGTCATCCTAATGTGCCGAACACAAATGAATATATATATATATTTTTATATACTAAATTAAGGTATTTGAGTCATCATCAGTAACGCTTAATAAAACATTTTTTACTCATCTCTGTGTTTATACATAAATATAAGTCATAAAATACTCAAATATCTTAATTTTTAATTTTATATACAATTATTAATTCATATCTGATCAATTGTTTTCGTTTCTGTTTTTCTTTTGCAGTGCCTATTATAGTATCATATTCCTGACTGCAGAAATTCGTTAAAAACTATTGATAAATAATGGTAATTTCTTTCCATTATGTTTTAATTTTAAGAAACTCATATTTATATTGATATATATCTTTGAAAGATTTAAAAAGGGAATTTATAACATGTATTTATATACACGTAAATATTGAAAAAAAAATGCATATATATCTACATACAATTTAAAATTGTCTATCTCCATTAAACATGGATATTTTTTTGTATGCATCTATTTCTCTTTGAATAATATTCCCCACTGGAATAATGAAGAAACAAGATAAGAGAAAAGAATTTTCTTATCACATTTCCATTTATCTCATGCGATAGTTCAATGTTCACACGACTAATTTTCATTCTGTTGTTCTGGAATTATTTTGTCTTCCACAGATAATCATTATTTTGATATACAAATTGTCGAGTTCATGGACAATTTTTTATCATGAATAATTGAAATAAAATTGATTATATAAAAAAAAGTAATGAATAAATGGATTAGCAGAACAGTGAATTAAAATTGCAAGATGCCAAACTTGTTTTTTTCCTTAATAATTTTTTTTATGTTTTCTTAATTTTGTCGAGAAAAATCAATAACATAAGATGAATTTTGTACACATTAAATTCAATCTCATTGATAAGAACATTATGAAACTCATTCGTACACATACACGTTATTATCATTGAAATACTCATGTGAGAATGTGACGATCGCGACGCCCATGGCAGCCTAATAACGAGCGAATTTATTGTGTCACAGTGTACTCACTCAGTGAGCCTGTGTACCATCAGTATCTCTGCTCTCTCAATTCGTTTGCAGTCATCGTTGCAACGTGCTGTGACGCTTGCATGTGTTACTGCTCCGAACTATCGTACGTTAACTAGTTCATTATTATCGTTATCATTATTAACATCAAGACATCCTCATTTTAATCATTATAATCGTTTTTTATCATCATCGTCACCAGCATAATATCATTTATTATATCAACAGACCTCTATATTTGTTGAGTTATTGTGAAAGCTGAAAGAAGATCCAAACTCAATGGTGTGATCACGTTTCGCAGTTGGAATATATGCACATATATTTATCTCGATTATGATGGAATATTATCACATCGGCCTTTCGGCCGCTGCTGCTGTATTAGCCGCTTATATTTTAACCGGAAATCGATGGAGAACATTTTATATTCTCTATAAAACATTACCTAGAGATATCATGTGAGTATTTTTAACGAAAAATTATTTACGTTATGATTAAAACTTTTCAATTGAATTATTTAAAAGGAAAAAATAATCACTGTTCATTATTATCTGATTAATGTGTTATTCGTGATTGAAAGTTTGTCATTTTTGTTTATATTTGACTTGGGAAATTTGAAAACAAAAGTGAAGTTCGGTGAATTTATAAATTTTCCATACGTCATAAAATAGGGAATATCAAACAATTATTGTGTTGAGTATCAGAATTTATCACAATGTGTTGAAATAAAACGAGCGTCGAGTATCAATTTGTAAATGTGTGAAGTGTAAAGCACGCGTTCGTTTTCCGAATTGAGCTCATCTCTGTTTGGTTTTTTTTGCTCTGATTTTTATTTTTACGTTGTATTTAAATTCTTTTTCTACTTGGCACGCGGATGTTCGTTTCGACTTCATTATCTATCTGAAAAAAATTTACTCTTCAACATTTTATAACGTATTTGTAAATAATGATGAACATATTATTTTTTCCGTTGTTCTGTTATATTTCTTTGTTTATTCTGTTGCATTTTTTTCTTTTATTGTATCATTTAACGTGAAAATTGTATCTGGTGAACGGCATAAGCTGGTTTTTACCGGTTGGTGAATAATAATCATATACGATATGGCCTATGGTGAATTCTAGGTCGCGGATAGAGTGGCCGTGAGATGCATCTCCGGTGAAACTATATATATATACACACATATATTTGTGTGAGTTTATATATATATATTTTTACATGTATCTACATGAGTGCAGACAGACCAGCTCCTCTTCTGTATACTGCGCACTATAGAATCTAACGGGATAATTTTTATCTGCAAAGAAAAAACGGCGGATAAATATTTGCCAAGTGAAAATATAAATAAATGCTAATATGAAATGAAGAAAAAAAAAAGAACAATATGTTTATGAATTGCATAATTTGTTTTGAGTCGTGGCGATTTTCCCGCTATGGAAATACTTAATTATTCAAGGTCGTAATTTAATGCCCACATTGTACTAAAGATTGTATAAAATTGAATGAATGTATGGATGAAACAGATTCAAGTAGAAAGAAAAAGGAATTGATTTAAGTATCAATTGTATTACATTGTGTATTACCAATGAATTAACATCAATTTATTATTTCAAATAATTGTACACAATGATGGCCAGATGGCGATTACAATTACTGACACCTAATGCCGGAAGTTATTTAACAAACAATGACCACGAGATTCCAATCGCAAGCAACAGACACATAGATACACAAACAAAACTTGTTAATATAATTATTATAAAGTCTGGAATAAAATATGATGATTGATATACAAATCTACATTAGGTCTTAGATGTTCGATGAATTTATCAGGTTGTCACTGATGATCTATCGCTGTTTAAATGTGAATTAAAATCATGAACTCTGCAGCGTGATACATCGACCACTTTATCATGACGATGGAAGGTGCATGCAATGTCGCGCCACATATGAGAGATGATATATACAGATACAATTTATTTCTTGTACTTTGAACTTGTTCTATTTCGATATAATTATGTACAAATTTTTATTGTATAATAGAATAATAATTAATGTTTATTGATATTGATTATTATTATTCTTTTGTTACAGCGGTGCATTTAGATTTTTAAAAGTAAATTTATTACTTTGGTATTGGGAAAAACGTGGATTTACAGTTGCCAGATTATTTACAAGACAGGCAGAAGCTAATCCAGATAAAATTGCATTTATATTTGAGGATCAGCAGTGGACCTATGGCGTGGTAAATATTTTAATATTACCGATAAATATATTTTGTAAAAATTTAACTTTCATCATCCAAATGAGTGTAAATATGGGAATTTTTAAAATCTTCATTAATTAGTTTTCTATTCACAAACAAAAATGTTCTCATGTCTGCTAAATTTACACTCATTGACTTTGTAATATAATTTTTGATTTCTGATGGTCAATGAAGAGTATTCTGATTGAGGAGTTATTTTATTTTCAGCTTGATAAATTTACCAATAGAATGGCGCGTTATATGCGTACACAGCCAATGTCACGGGGCGATAGTATTGCCTTACTTATGGAAAATCGTCCAGAATATATTGGCGCATGGTTGGGATTAAGTAAAGCTGGCTTTGTAACTGCTCTTGTTAATACTAATTTGCGTAAAGATGTATTGATACATAGTATCAATGCTGCTGGTTGTAAATCAATTATTTTTGGTGCAGAATATAAAGAAGGTAATTTTATTTCCTAATTTAGATACAAAGAAAATTGGAATTATTAGATAATTCTTTAGAGTAAAAAATGTATCACTTATTACTGAATAATATTTTCTATTTATTGTTTTTTTTTTGTGATAGCTATTGCGGAAATTAAGAATAAAATACCAAATCTCGCTCTATATCAGTGGTCAGAGGACCCCAACACATCAATTTTAGACGGCGCAGTAAATTTGAATACTTCTATCGCACAAGTTTCTGATAAATCAGTTGAAGTTGATCTTTCACTTGGTGTACCACGTGATACACTTATATATATATATACATCAGGTACAACTGGGATGCCGAAGCCTGCGGTCATCAACAATTTGAGGTTTGAGAAATTTTTTTTCTTATGTACTTATTGATATTTTAATGGGAATTGGGAGAGAGAACATTTTCTTTTTTATTTTTATTCACCACATAAGCATTTTTTTTTTTATTTGTTTTAATATTATAGGTACATGTTGGTGTCTTGTGGTGTCTACTGCATGCTTGGCCTTCGTAAAACAGATCGTATTTATGATTCATTACCACTATATCATTCAGCAGGTGGTATTGTTGGTGCTGGTCAGGCATTATGTGTTGGTATCACTGTTGTATTGCGAAGAAAATTTAGTGTATCGAAATTCTGGACCGATTGTATGAAATATGAATGCACTGTAAATATATTTTTATTTTTATTTAATATTTCACTTCATGGTGTTACGAGATTTAATTTATGATATTTTATATTGAGATTATAATTGAGATTCAATCACTTTTTCTTGCAGGTTGCACAATATATCGGGGAAATTTGTCGATTTTTATTAACAGTTCCTCCTAATTCTAATGACAAAGCGCACAAAGTTCGTATGATGTATGGTAATGGATTGCGACCACAAATTTGGGAGAAGTTCAAAAATCGATTTGGAGTTGAGCAAATTGGCGAGTTTTATGGTGCAACTGAAGGAAATTCTAATCTTGGTAAAGACAAACGTGAAAAGAAAATATTTTTGTATTAGTTTATTTGTGAGAAATTGATTTCGTTATTTTTTTATTTCAGTTAATATTGATAATACAGTGGGTGCTGTTGGATTCATTCCGAAGTATGCAGGACGTTGGTATCCAGTAGCTTTATTGAGAATCGACGAAGAAACAGGGGAACCGATTCGGAATGCGGATGGATTGTGTATTCAATGCGAAGCCGGTTCATATTTCTCATTTTCTTTCTACTCAATTTCACCATCGATAATAATTGAGCAGAACATCATACTCAATCGAATTATTTGACTTTTCAGGTGAACCGGGTGTTTTTGTTGGTAAAATAAATTCGAAGAAAGTAGTTAATGATTTTCGTGGATATGCAGATAAAAAAGAGTCAGAGAAAAAAATTATTCATGACGTTTTTAAAAAAGGTGATCGTGTTTTTAATTCTGGTGATATTTTAGTGATGGATGATTTGGGGTATTTTTATTTCAAGGATAGACGAGGTGACACATTTAGGTATTAACACAAAAGGAAAAATTTAATCATGGCAAAAAAATATTGAAAGAAAACTTCCTCAAATAATACTAATTTTTCCCTTTTGTCATTTCCATTCCAGATGGAAAGGAGAGAATGTTGCAACTGCTGAAGTTGAAGCAGTCATTAGTAATATTATAAGTTTGAAAGACTCTGTAGTTTATGGTGTAGAGGTTTGTTCGAAGCTAAAATTTTGTTTTATTTTATTATTATTAACACTTGAGCGATAATATAATTACCACTTCAAAATGAAATTCCAAAGGTGCCAGGTAATGAAGGTAAAGCTGGAATGGTTGCTATTTACGATCCGCAGAGTTCATTAAATCTCCAAGAGTTCGCTGAGGGATTGAAAAAGGCATTGCCAGCGTATGCGAGGCCATTATTCGTTCGAGTACTCGCAGAACTACCACTAACTGGTAAATTAAATTGGAAATATATATTTGTTTGCAATTTGGAGAATGAAAAATTAACGATTTTCATTATTATTCCATTAAATAAAATTTAATATCCATTAGGCACCTTCAAATTGAAAAAGGGGGATCTGCAAAAGGATGGATTCAATATTGAAAAGGTAATCACAGAAACTTTTATTGGAATAAATTTTATTATTAAACTTTGTCTTTTCTGTAAGTTTATTCACATTTCATTTTGTTCAATAAAGGTCCGGGATCCTATATATGTTCTGGATAAAACTGGAAGCTATGTCCGATTAACAGAGCAGATGTATCAAGATTTAATAGCGGAAGAATCACGACTTTGATATGATGTCTATGTAATTTTTGCATGAGAGATTTTATCGATTAAGGGAATAGGAAAAGTTTTTGTGGCTAATCGTATGAAAAATGGAGCATACTTGATTCCAAATACAGTTGTTATAAAGCCATATTTTTCTATTCGTCCTGATTTTTTATATAATGTTAAAATGGTGGGATTGATAAAAAAATTTACAAGGATAGTTGATGTAATAATAGCATAAAATATCACAGGAGAACTATCATAAATCTGATTGTGTATTATTTTTAATTCAAATAAGTAATTGGTAATTAATTTCAGCAGCTTATGCCATTTAATAAGAAATAACAATGATGATGAAAAAGAAATTCCTAATACTCATCAATTTTTTCTTTATGATAAAATGAATCAATAAATTGTTTATTTTATTAATCATTTCAACTTTTCACAGTATCATTTGATCGTTGTCTTGTGTAAATTTAATAATACCCGGCTCATTCACAAGTGTCACGTGTTTACACAATACATGTGCGCAAACTCAATACATTCCAGTGATTCTCATAGACACAAATTGGTTCATAAAATATTCCATCAACAGATGATGGAAAGAAAATAGCGGAAGACTTGAAGTAAAAATTATTTTCAATTCTAAAACAATTGTTTCACATCCTCCAGATGATTCAATAAATATTATATTTTATTTATCAATAATTTTTATTCCAGAATAAATTCAGAAGAACCACTGGTCTGTATATCAATGAAACTAAGATTTCACGTCGTAGATACAAAACTGATGCGCCAGTTTGCGTACTCACTTCGACGCACGAGCGTGTTATTTTCTCATCCCAAAATATTTTTCATTATTATCCAATAATTAATTCTTATTTGAGATTCAAATTTAATTGACTTATCCAATAGCTGTCTATTATAATTCCTTAAACAGATCAGCATAAATTTTTTTATTAATATAATTAATTCAACGTAAGTATGATAAATAATAATATTTAATTCCGCGCTAATTCATTGGATTTCGTCATCAAAAACATACTCACATGCATCATTTTAACTGAACTGAAGCAGAGAATTTTTTACTGTTATGAGATCTTCATGATATAACGAATTATGTTAATATCCCTTAATGATTAATAAAAAATGTGCTCGTGGGTTCATGCACATATTTAAATTGTTATTAATATTATTAAACCTGACTTACAAATTGTTTCTTCGTTCAAAATTTAGTATTTTATTGCTCTAAGGATTTAGTAGAAACATAAAAAACATACCAAGCATGAAGTAAATATTGGTTACTCAGACACTACAGTATCATTTAATCACTTTGTAATTATCATCTGTTGATTCTCTCTAATATCTTGACACTGTAACAGGTTGCTCATAATCAGTAAGAATGACGGACAATAAATTTGGATTTGCCATCGATCGTGGTGGAACATTTACCGATGTTTATGCACAATGTCCTGATGGAAAGATACGAGTTATGAAATTATTATCAGAAGATCCTGCAAATTATCAAGATGCACCACGTGAAGGAATAAAACGAATTTTAGAGCAAGTAAGTTTGATACAGTTTATATGATACTGTGGAAATTTTCCCGACAATTTTAAATCTGGTTTTGAGTAGGAAATGTTGGGGATGTCTCTGTATCAGAGAAACATGAAGTAAGAGGAGCTCGTATGCGTGCGCGCGAAGGTCAAGCATTTCAACGTGAACTAATTGAGCATAAACTGCTGATCAGAAATGTGAATCTGATCAATTTATGATTTAACAGGAAAAGAGGAATTATTTTTCAGTAATAATTTTATCATTTATAAATAAATTATTTTATTTTTTCTAGGAAACTGGATGTTTGATGGGTGATGAAGTGGACACATCAAGAATATCATGGATACGTATGGGAACAACAGTAGCAACAAATGCATTGCTTGAAAGAAAGGGTGCAAAAATGGCATTAATAATAAACGAAGGATTTAAAGATCTTCTTTATATTGGTAATCAAGCACGTCCCAATATTTTTGATTTAAAAATAACAACACCAGGAGTTTTGTATCAACGAGTATTGGAAGTGAAATGTCGAGTGATACCTGCATTAGCTGAACGATGTTCTCTTGACACATCCACGTGGAGAAAAGTTAAAGGCTCAACTGGTGAAGATTTCTTTGTAATTGATGAACTTGATGAAGAGAAATTGAAACAGGACTTGAAGTCCCTTCAGGAAGATGGAATCGAAAGTTTAGCTGTTGTATTTGCACATAGTTACACGTCAGTACTCAATATGAAAAAAATATGTCAATACTTGAAATTGAATTCACAACTGTAAAAGGAAGATGGAAATTTTTTTTTTTTACCACAGCTTTTCTGAACATGAACGTCGTGTCGGAGAACTGGCTAATGAATTGGGATTCCCTCAAGTTTCTCTATCACATCAAGTGATGCCAATGGTACGAATTGTCCCCAGAGGATTCACCGCATGCGCTGACGCTTATTTAACACCACACATAAAAACTTACTTGAAGGTGATTAAATTTATTGCTCACTTCTCTTTACTTTATTCATTCTCCTTGAAAAAAATTTAATTAATTAATTTTCTCACAGAGTTTTTCCTTGGGGTTCAAGAATAATCTCGCTGGAATTAATGTCCTATTTATGCAGAGTGATGGTGGATTAACGCCGATGAATTCGTGAGTTAACTCATGAGATAAAATATTTAGTGGCACTGGAAAAAGATTTCTTTGCTAATAAATATATTTCTGATCATTCAAAATATCCCAATGTAATTCAATTCGGATGTTTGTAGGAAATATTTTCAATTGAACTTTATAATTTTAGATTAAACCATCAATATAGATGGAGCTTTTTCCACATCATTTCCTTTTTTTTCTGATTGTGAGTGCTTGAATCTATAGAAAGGATTCTATTCTTCTCTCTGAGTGCAGTGGTACAATTGTCTAGCCGTGCATTTTCCTATTGTTTACTTTGCTTTCAAAAGTGCCAACAAATAAAATTATTCTATTAGTGGTTGACCAGTTCATGCAATCCAGTTCTTTTATGTCACACAGTTTCAATGGATCGCGTGCAATTCTATCGGGTCCAGCTGGTGGTGTTGTTGGATATGCAATGACAACATACCATAACGAAACCACATTTCCAATCATTGGATTTGACATGGGTGGTACGTCAACAGATGTTAGTCGTTATGGTGGTAGTTACGAGCACGTTTACGAGTCTACAACTGCTGGTATAACCATTCAAGCAGCCCAGGTAAACTGGAATTTAATATTACATTAAGACAGTATTGCTCAATAAATTCACGTTGAAGCGGAGCAATTTCAGGAACAATAGCCCAGCTATTTTCCTTTATTAATCTTGCATTCGTCCATTTTACCTCCGTTTTTTCGTAATACAATATTTAGTGATTGATTTATATTCTTGTTTATAGCTGGACATAAATACGGTTGCGGCTGGCGGTGGTTCAATGTTATTCTTCAGATCTGGACTATTTGAAGTTGGTCCAGAAAGTGCTGGTGCACATCCTGGTCCTGCTTGTTATAAGAAAGGTGGACCATTAGCAGTTACTGATGCTAATCTTGTACTTGGACGATTATTACCAGAATATTTTCCTAAAATATTTGGTCCGAATGAAAATGAACCATTGGACAAAACAGTAACACTTGAAGAATTCCAAAAATTCACTGATCAAGTGAGTGTTTCATCAAGGAAATGCTGTGTGCTCAGCAACACTTTGATTAATAATAAAAGAATTAATATAAATGCGAATAATCAAATGCTAATTTGACAATTGTTATGTCTTCTCCAAATTTAGGTGAATAAATATTTGAAGTCAAATAATGATACAGCAACAACACAAATGAGTGTTGAGGAAGTAGCAATGGGACTGATCAAAGTTGCAAATGAGACAATGTGTCGTCCAATTCGGGCGTTAACACAAGTACGATAATAAAAGAGAAAACATTTAATCAAGTGAAATAGTTCATAGGAAATATTTTTAATAGATTCATCAAAAGATTTTCGATTTATCTTCATTAGGCAAAAGGTTACAATACAGCAATGCATGTTTTGGCCTGTTTTGGTGGTGCTGGTGGACAACATGCATGTGCAATTGCACGTTCGTTAGGAATGGGAACAGTATTCGTACATAAATATGCTGGAATATTGTCAGCATATGGAATGGCACTTGCTGATGTGGTTGAGGAAGCGCAAGAGCCATGTGCAGATCCTTATGAACCAGGTAATAAATTAGATTATCTATCTTCTGTCTATGAAGAAATTTCCTGATGATATTGAAGGGAAAATTCATCAGCAGAATATTAAAATAGTCAATTTAAATGCGTTTTCTTTTTCAAATAAGTTGCTAAAATTTTATGATGTACTGTAACCAAAACATTTGTTTAACATGCACAATTAATATATCTGAATTTGTATTGAAGATTATTTTCAACGATTCGACAAACGTTTTGATATCCTCGCCAAAGAAGTTCAAACCAACTTGAACAAACAGGGTTTTACAAATGATCAAATTAAACTGGAATTCTATTTACACATGCGCTATGATGGCACTGATTGTGCATTAATGTGCACACCAAAGAAATCGAATAAAAAAAAAGAACAAGGAACAAAAATTCCAGAACATGGAGACTTTTGTGAAACATTTTTGGAACGTTATCAAACTGAATTTGGATTTATAATGCCAAATCGAAAGATTTTGGTGAATGATATAAGAGTTCGTGGTACAGGACAATCAAACATTTCAAAAGAGGTGGTACTGCCACGTGTTAATAATTCACCGAGGATAGAAAAAGTTACAAAAGTTTATTTTGATGGTGGTTATCAGGACACAAATGTATATCAAATGGATAATTTAACTCACGGCCATAATATTTATGGTCCAGCAATTATTATGGACAGTTTGAGTACAATTATTGTTGAGCCTGATTGTACAGCATTCATCACTGCACGTGGTGATATAACAATAACAATTGGCAAAGGTACACGTGCTAATATCACCACTGAATTGGACACCATACACTTAAGTATATTCTCTCATCGATTTATGAGTATCGCCGAGCAAATGGGAAGGTAATAAAATTAGTGAAGCAATTAACTCTTAAAGGTTACACTCCAGTTGGGACCGCTTAAGTCATCCAATATCAAAATTGATTCCGCTACTTCGATCGTGTACATGTGCCAACGTAATTGACCAATTCAAGTTGTTAACTAGTGGATTCGGATTGGAAAACGGTAGACAATTAGACGTTGAAGAGAATTATTATTTTGCTATGATATCACATCATGTAAAAGTTTTTAAAGAATTGTTTTCATTTTGTTACTTTTTCTCCGGATTTCATGAACGCGTTGTTCAAATTTCATTTGTTAATATTGGATCAATCGTTTCATGACCAAAAAAAAAAGATGATAAATTAATGATAGATGAAATTGAAATGAGTCTGGAAAATCTTAGGAATTTCATTGCTCCATCTTGCACAAATAAAAACCGTTAGTATTAAATTTCACCAACATCTTTGTTTTGTTTGGAAAGCATAGGTAGAGACTCCTTTCTTCTTCATCAAAGAAAGCAGCAATTCCTCTCAGAATTTTGTTTATCAAATTCTCATGATAATGTAGATGAACTCATACTATAGAAATTTCTCTTTGTGATAGAAAATCTTCGTCCACGACTGAGAGGAATTCACCTTTGAGGGTTTGATAATTTTCTCTAATGAGGAAAATAATAGCAATCATCTTTTTTTTTCTTATTATTCTTAGGATTTTGCAACGAACATCAATTTCAACGAATATAAAAGAACGGTTGGATTTTTCTTGTGCTGTATTTGGGCCAGACGGTGGCTTGGTATCAAACGCACCTCATATACCTGTTCATTTAGGTGCAATGCAAGAGACTGTTCAGTATCAAATGAAAGCATTCAACGGTGAGTTCACTCCAGGCGACGTAATCCTAGCTAATCATCCGTCAGCAGGTGGTTCACATCTTCCGGATTTAACAGTAATCACACCAGTTTTCTATGGGTAAGTATTCCATGTTGAATAGACTTTATGTCATCATGTTTTGTAGCTTCAGAGTCGTTGCCCTCTGTATTTTTTTCTATACATGTTTTATTATAGTAGAAGAAAAAAAAAAAAGAATGAGAGGTGAAAAGGAATCATGAATGGAGATAAAAAAAAATTGATATCAATTTCTTTTTAGCGATCGGCCTAAACCAGTTTTTTTTGTTGCCTGTCGTGGTCATCATGCTGATATTGGTGGTATTACACCTGGTTCAATGCCACCTCATTCGACGTCACTAAGTCAGGTTAATTGGGATAAGACAAAATTTTATTTTATTTTTGATATTGAATTGAATATTTGATAAATTAGAGTATGTGAACGATTTCTTTTGACGATACAGAGGTTTCTCTTGAACAATGAAATACTGACCAGTTATTATCATAGAAATCCTGATGATTCATGAAGATACAAAAATTTATTTTATAAAGAAAAATTTTGTAGAAGGCTGAAATAGTTTGGTGACTATCTCAGTATTTCCTCTTTAAAGAGTTGTTGGTGTCTATCTCTTAAAAATGGAAAATCTTACGGATGTTCTCTTGAGGGTGGATATAGGGTAATTTTATTGCATCCCTTGCATTCTCCAAATATTTACTTGGAAGCAGTGTTTCTTCTTTGTCTCTTATATATTATTATCGATAACGTTGGAAACTTGTTGTGGTGAACGTGAAAATTGTCTCTACCAATAGAAGCTTTCATTGTTAATATTGAACGAAAAATAACAGAATTGACCAAGGTACTGACAAATGAAGAAATATATATATTGTATGGCTAAAAAAAATTCATGTATTGTCAGGGTTTTAAATACGTACATTCAATTTCTATTAACTCCAATCGATGAATAACATTTGCAATGACATTTATTGTACTGGAATTCGTTGAAGTGAACAATGATATAGCAAATAGAAAAATCTCTTCCAGTTTATACTCAGAACTTCTTCCACCAAATGAAACAAAAATGGTGACATTGATAGAATAAATCATTATTTTCCGATTTAATTTTTTTGCGATAGGAAGGTGCAACATTCAAAAGTTTTCTCTTGGTCCACCAAGGAATATTCCGAGAAAAGGAAGTCACTGATGCGTTAATGGAACCTGGTAATATTCCAGGTAGTTCAGGAACTCGCAATTTATCAGACAATCTGAGCGATCTGAAAGCTCAAATTGCAGCTAATCACAAGGTTGAGTCATCTCATAAGTTTGATAGCAAGATAATTACGTTCACTAAATCGCTTGACATATAAATGTACACATACTTGGTATGATATATGTCTTGATAGTATATGCACTCCTTGGAATTTCAGGGCACGCAGCTGGTAAATGAGCTCATTGACATTTATAGCTTGGATGTAGTCCAAGCTTATATGGGACATATACAACAAAATGCAGAATCTGCTGTTCGTGAAATGCTCACGTATGTTGGTAAAAAATTGTTAGATAAAACTGGCGATACCAATGTCACTGCCATGGATTATCTTGATGATGGAAGTGTAATCAAATTGCAATTGCAATTTAATATTGATAATGGAGAGGCTATTTTTGATTTTACGTGAGTTCATTTTGTTGCTTTTCAATATTATTTTTATATCATTTGGATAGCTAAGAATTAAAACTTCAGAGCAGTGAGAAATTATTCATCATCAATTTTCGGAATGTGAAGAAAATAAACAAAAGAAGAAAATAAATTGAATTCAAGATTGAAAAGTTCACAAATAAAAATTCGACCTATTCTAAAATTTTATTCCCGGATTTGTATGCTAATCAATGCAAGGGAGAATTTTTCCAACAATATTTCATCTATGGTGAACTTGGTTGTATATTCGAAATTAAGTAGGAATAATATAAACGAATCATTAATAGGAATAAATAAAAAGTTTGCTTGCAAGGTTTCTTTTTTCAGTAGATCTAAAATCATTATCAGTTTATAAGAATTCTGATTCTTTTCCATTAAATTCACATTTAATTCTCATTTTATTATTTTTATTTTAGCGGTACTGGATACGAAGTTTGGGGCAATTGTAATGCACCACGCGCCGTGACATTATCAGCAATAATTTATTGTTTGAGATGCATCGTCGGTCGTGATGTTCCTTTAAATCAATTGAGTGGAATATTTCATTACATAAATTTAACAAGTTACTTGAAACCGATTGGTTTCAGTTCCATCTTTTATTCATTGACTCTCATACTTGATGATTCAATAACTGATTCATTAACTAATGAGTTTCATTTTCTTTTTTTTTCATTTATACAGGGATGTTTGAAGCCTGTGAAAATAATTATTCCAAAGGGTTCACTGTTAGATCCGTCTGAAGAAGCAGCAGTGGTTGGTGGAAATGTTTTAACATCGCAACGTGTTGTTGATGTTGTTTTTGCTGCATTTGGTGCTTGTGCTGCGTCACAAGGATGTATGAATAATATCACATTGGGCACAGAATCGTGGGGATATTATGAAACAGTTGCAGGTGGAAGTGGTGCTGTAGGTTGAAATGAAATATTAATCTTAATTTTGATAAATAAAATCTGATCATATGATTCAATGCTCGGAGTACTCAATAACTATTAATACTAAAGCTTCAATGCGGTTACTAAAGCTGCAGTGAAAAAGATTTCCATACTGTTCACTTCATTTCTCTCTGTTCGAACAATTCGTCATGACCATTTGGGATTGACAGTAGGATTAATTTATTGAAAAAAAAAACATACTATTTCAAATTATTTTTTAGTTTTGGTTTTTATCTTTTTAAGGGTCCAACGTGGGATGGTCGCAGTGGTATTCACACACACATGACCAATACACGCATCACTGATCCTGAAATATTGGAATTGCGCTATCCCGTAATACTAAAACGCTTCTCACTGCGTAATGGAAGTGGTGGCGATGGGGTTTATCGTGGTGGTGATGGTGTAATACGTGAAATAAAATTTCGCGCCCCAATGACACTGTCAATTTTAACTGAACGACGTTCACACAGTCCACCTGGTATTGAGGGTGGTTTATCTGGTGCACGTGGACGAAATACATTGATTAGAGCAAATGGCAAACGTATTAACCTCGGACCGAAGACCGCCGTTCCTATTTCGCCTGGGGTAAGTTTAATCAACGTGAAAAAGAAAATTATTTTTTCACCCTTTTATTTTCCTAGTGTAAATACATTTTTTTCCCTGCTCTTCACCCATCAGTAAATTTAGAGGGTCGCAAAACTTTTGGAAAAAATTGTTACATAAAAATATGACGTGCGATTTTAAATTTTCAACGAAAGATTAAATACAAAAAAATAAATCATTTAGGATACTTAAACGATATCTGCAGACCAATTATTTTTTAAACTCTCATAGAAGTGTTGATTAATTTAAGTAAATATAAATACAAATCGATGTGTATTCATTATAAAAATCAATTTCAATATTATCAAGAAGAAAAGTGATAACACAAAATTATAATTTAAATATTTTAATGTGAGGTCATAACAGTTAGGGTTACATAAAATGCTTTCATTCTTTCCAATACTCTGTCACCTATTTATAGACACAATACATGAATATGATGCATACATAAATATAAACGTGGACAAAAGTATAGATAAAATAAGGCAGATACATCTGCCTGTGTTTAGACCGGGGTTTTCTTCATGTTTTATGCTGCCTCGTAAAGATTTTATTTCAACGAATGCGAAGCGACCTCTTTTCTCCTGGCTCACCGCCTTTTCCGTGTTTGGTAGCGCAAGGCAGATTCGTATTATATAATATAGATATATAAATACAAATATATATCTCTCTACACAAGGTTACATACATATATAGTTTTCCGCGTTTATATATATGTATACATACACCATACCGGAAATATATTCTGACGTCCGGAAAGGCGAAAGATGATCTAGGTTTTTCACCCGTATGTTATGCGTTTTACGCTGCGATGATTTGAAATGTGCGGAAAAAACCAAACGAGTAAATGAACAAAACGAAAAAAAAAAGTGAAAATAAAGTTGTTTTTATTCATTTTTCCAATTGTTTTTTTCGGGTTTTTTTCATTGTTTTTCGTTTTAACTGAAACGTGAGTGAGAATTATATTCGACTGTGATTTCGTTGAAAAAATCGGAGTAAGATTCATTTTTGTTTATTCTTGGTGGAAAATGGAATGTTATGTGTGTGTTTGTTTATGGTGGCGTGTGAAGATGAAAATGTAAAAGAATTTTATATTCATGCGACTTATCAGAGAGTATTTTCTTAGTATTTTTCTTTTTTTCTTTTCTTAATTATAAATTATGAATGAAGTGATATTATTTGTTATGGTTGAAGAAATAGAAAATGTGAATTTAGGACAATTCGAAAAAAGATGTGGGCTATCAAAAATGTAAGAAAATTAATGGGGTTGTAGAAGAAAATTGTGTGGTGTCTGTTGATGAATATGTCAATGGCTATTCAAAATCACTTAGCATGAAAAATAATGTAAAAGAAAAAAACCTGTTCGACATTCAATAGAATTCATTTTGACTTATGCTAATTAGCATTCATCTACGTTCGTATTTACAAAAACAAAAATTCTCCATTCATTTTTATTTTTGTTTTCATCATGGTTATTTTTTTATTTTCTTTCGTTTTTTTATAGGACACTTTCCTGTTGGAAACTCCTGGCGGTGGTGGATATGGCGCTTCTGGTACGAGAAAATCAATTGCGAATAATAATATGAAGAAATTTATAGAACGTGGAAGCGTTTATGAATATCGAATGGCACAAGAGTCAGTTTGATATTAAAGAAAAATATCATTCATATAAATATTTGTTATTAATTTTATAATTATTTACTTTATAAATAATCTAAATCAATATTAATCAAATTTCACGATCTAATACATATATATACATATATCTATAATATGGAACATTTTATTCACTCATCTGAAATAAAATGTTAAAACACAAAAAACGAAAGAATGAAAAGATTCAAAGAAGTTTTGATTCTTTCACACCTGTTGCTGTATCATCCATTTGTTTCATTTGATCATTTCATCGTGAATTCAATATTATGTTAATCAAGGCGTGAAATGAAATTTGAATAATTTAGTTATTATAATTGTGCAACGTATACACATAAACACGGACAATGGCGTAATTTTATTTTAAATAATTCACAGCGTCATACGGTCAAACATCGCAACGTTCAAGCTAATAGCCCTATGTTTTTGCGCATTAAATTGACAATTTCCATTTAACACTGCATATATATACATATATCTATATTAATATAGATATATCCATCAAGGCTATTAATTCACCGTCATGCACAGCTACTTGGCCGTTAAATCAAATTAAATGCACGATATTACCTTCTTATGATGGAATTAAATTATAAATCAATAAATGGGCGGATGATTTCCATTTCCGGCAAAATATCATTGCCCGTTTACTGAAATTCTCATTATTTATCGTAAAATTATTAGTGAAAGAGAATTAAGATTGATTAATATACACGAAAATAACAAATCAATTTTCAGATACTTTTTAATGATTAAATGAATGATGCTGAAAAGAAAAATAAGTTCACCTTTCAAATCTGTACAATTATTGTTTACTTTGATTGTTAATTATAATTAGTATTGGAAAAACTGGTGGGGAGGGCGTGTGATTGTGGTTGATATTATTTTCATTTCAATAGACATCAATTAATAATCGAATTGGTTTATTCAATTCTATATATACTGGCTTAGTAAATATCAAGATCAATCTGTCATTATTTCACAAAGTTTGATTGATATAATTCATGCAACTGATGAATTTAATTAGGTTATTCAATAATAAGACAAATAAATTCGACAGCAGCATTGATTTCATGGTTTGTAATATTCTGTATTGTTGCTAGTGCGGAACGTATCATTCGATTTCATGTTATTCTTGTATTGTAGTATAGTATCGACGATAATGATGATTATAATGATATTGGAGATTTAAAGTGAATTTTCCATCATATGAATACAATGGGTCGCATATATATAAGCCCAGGATTATTATGGTGATTCGTCAAGAGAACGTGATTAATAATTGGACGAATGATGTCCAAACTATGCCAATTCATAGGATTAACCATGAAATAATGAAGATTCACAACGCTGGAACGACAAGCCACGTGAATAATTGTTTAGAATAGAATATTGATTAGTTTATTGATTAATATTGTAAATTAACAATTGGAATGACAGACATGGGAACCTTTGATGGATTGGAAAAAAAAAGAAACAACTGCAATTGAACATATCGAATTTTATTACTTTGATAATTTATCTCTGTGATGATACAAACACTGATCTAAGAAACTCTGTCAATATAAAAGTTGAGAAAAGAAAAAAAATAATTTATGTTGAGTTCATCAAACATTTTTCTTCTTAATTGAATTGACTTCTTTTTGGATTTATCAATTTTTCTCGAGTTCACATTCCTTCATAAGAATAAATATTTCGTTATATAGTCAAAGTAACGCCGGTGGCTGTCCGGAAATTGATGTCAGAGTGGGAGATATATTCATGAGAAGCAGAAAAAAAAAGATGAATGAATAAACCAACGAAAAAATAAAACGACATAAGAGATGGGTAAGAAAAATGAGTTGAGACGTAAAGGATGTACACTCAGTACTCTTTTATATATCTATCGGCAATGTATAAGACTCGACATCTATCTCGGTAAAATAAATCGTAATATCTCATACGTAGACCACAAACAAAATGGCAACTCGTCTCATCTTTCCATATATATTCATGCCAGAGTGAATGTAGATTTACTCGTACATCACATTCGATGTATACACCAATTCCCATTGAATCAATGTGTATTCGATATATTGCCTATCGCTTTTTCACTTGGATATAAAAATATAGTTGGAATAAATTTTTGCGCATCATCGTATGTTTGTTGAGATATTCTGAGAAGAAACAATGAAAAGAAAAAGGAGTTAAAGATAAAATAATATGAATGGATATGAGGAAGAAATTCTCAAATAAAATAAATATCATTTTGATGGCAATTTCTTATTTTTTATCTTTAAGAAAATATTAACTTCATTGATAAATAAAGAAAATATAGAAGTTGTCAATTATTGAATAATTGAATTATTTATTTGTTTATTTAGTTTGATAATTTAGTTGAATAGGGAATAAATTTCTGACTTTTTTATTTTGAGGAAGTGAAACGTTTTTACAAATATTGAATGAATTTTTTAAATTTCAAAGGGGAAATTTTGGAGAACAGTCAATTATTCTAGCAAAATATTGATCAAAGTATTTTAACTTTCTTCGTTTAGGGATTAGTATAAATATGTGAACTAAGAAAATAATTCGTTGTTATTGGATTAAATGTTGAGAGAGGAAGAATTCTTGTAGAAAATGTTTTTGCACTTTGTGATGTTGATCCTCTTTAACTCTTTGTTGCACACTGGCGTTACACGGTGACACCTGTTATCCTTTATTTTCCATTTATTCCGCTACTTTATAATTATTTATTCTGACATTAAATATACATTCATAAGTCTATGTAATGACACCGACTCTTGTAATAATTTTATTATAATTCCATTACTGAAAGACACTTTTTTTAGGGCTTTCAGAGTTACTGATTACAAACTTAGAAGTTTTTTTGTCAGGAAATTTTTTTTACACCCTCATTAATTTTTTTCTATTTATCTTTATTCAATTCATTAATTCTGTGTATTATTCCCTCATTTTCAACTCCTGTTTTCTGTTTTTCTCTCTTTTTGTACGACGTTTTTCTTATGCTACATAAAAATATCGATTGGGTATATCGAAAAAAATATATATAACTAATTATATGCACTTATTATTTAAATTTCTATTTTGATTCTGTCATGTTACAATAGCAAACATTTCAAAGCTAAAAAATTTTATTAGAATTCTAAATCTCATTAAAGTAATTTATTAACTGATTAATTACCATTTTCAAAGTGTTCACCTAAATTTTTTTTCTCCATATTTTTCCTCCTTTTATCCAAAAGCTCAACCGTAATTTTTATCAATCACTGAAACTTGCGATCATAGACCCCAAATTACAAATAAATTTAATTGTTCAATCAATCAGCAATTAAATAATTAATCAACAATAATTAAATTCCACATAAAAATAATTATCCGTTGCCTTAACAACTACCAAATAAAGTGAGATAACAATTGTCACTTGACACATTAACAAAATCAAAACAAAAATGTGCAAAAAAAAATTGTCAAACACAAAAGCACTAATTATTGTGCATACATTGACAAGAACTAAGAAATGATTCAAGGCAAAGCGACAATATATTATTACAATTAAATTAAATTCACTAAACAACGTGAATTATTAGTTAGCTTTTAATTAAATTAAATTGCTACTTTGATAACACCAACATAAATATCTCTGGATAACAATTCAAATTTAATTACATTAAATTAAATATTCACACATACATACACAAACATTATTAATGTCTGCATCTTTGCATGAAGAATTTGTTTGCCACAATCAAGCACCTTTGATGCAATTCTAATTGTCGTTGAAGAACAAAAATTTCTCACACAATATATCACATTGTTGGTGCAAAGAAGAAAAATAAAAATAGCTTTTCACAGTGATGATGACAGATACGAGAGCGTTGAAGCTTGGAGTAATGTGTGCTTTGGGGTATTTCGCAACTGTCATGTATAACGACATGGGGCTCGTTTGTGATGAGCAACATGATAAGTGGTGACACACACCCACACCTATACAGTTGTTTCATTTTCATTGCTATGTGTAGTCAAGTGGGAACTCAGTCACGCACGTTGTCGTGTGTAAGGACACCACAGCTTCGGGTAATAATTCAAAACTAAAATAAAAATGAGATTAATGTAATGAGAGAAAAAAATAGATGATAAATAAATAATGGATTAATGAATAAATTTTAGATATTTTTTTGTCATCATTTTTGTGGGATATCTTTTTGGTTTTTCATTTTTTAGGTGTTATATTGTTTTGTTATTTTAGAAAGGGTTCCGATGGAAATTCGTGGCTTGTAGTTTGATCTAATTCCTGTAGATTGTGCAGTTTCGCTTTTCCAAGTAGAGTTACTGGATAGTAAGCTTCTAGATAACTGTTTTCAAACTATGTATACTACTGCTATTATCTTACATTATGTACGAAGATAATAATTATGATACTAGTTTAATCTATAATCGATGACTAATCATTTATGTATCCTCCTCCGTAATTGAAAATGTTGGAAATTTAATTAGTTCCCAAATATTTTGTATTTATTTTATTTTTATCTTTGTGATAATATTAGAGATAACTAAATGGTGACGTTTAATTTTTTAAGTTTCTAAGAATTGTCTAATATTGTTTTTGGAAAAAATTCTGAATTGATAGAATATTTACTTTTATCTATTCGTTGATTACTTGATTGATAAAATTTATTCATATTGATTTCTGTGTTGAAAAATTTGAAAATAAATTCTATTCAATAATTGTCAATTCAATATATCTTTGAAAATAATTTATCATTTACGATAGACATGATTTCTTTTTTTGTTTATTAAATATTCATTTAAAGTAAAAATTTTGTTACAAATGTAGATATGAAAAAAAAAATTACTTTCTGTGTGGATATGAAAAAGAAATTGCAGTCGAATTGCAATGTATAACTTTGGGTAAATATCACTGGATGTAATACTGTGATATTATACCTTTGAGTGTGATGTGGCTTATTTGAATTTCAGAGTGATCAAAAGAACGAAAATGGTTGTGAAGTTTAAAAGCGAAAAATCCATGGTGACATGATTGTGGATTTCATCGTAGTGTTATGGAGGTACTTTGCACTTTGTCGAGTGACACTTCCATCTCACTTTCTCTCTCGCAGCTGCGTTCCTCTTTTTCATTCCATCTTTCACATCCCCAGGCCACTCGGAAGTCACCAACTGCGTCCTGGTGAAAACTTTTGATTCGGTGACGTTCTCACCCAGGACAATTATTAGTTGCGCAAAAAAGTGGGTGGGAGAAGGGGCAGAGGAGAAGGGCAGGGGAGATAAAATGAAAAATAAAAAATAATTGTTATTCACTTCAGAGCGATGCACTTAAAAAACTGTCGACTGAAATGGATTTTAAAAGATGAATAATTTCTTTTGGAACAATTAAAAATTTGTGTTATTATGGTAATGAACATTTTTATTGTAATAAAATGCATCTACTGAGATGATTGAAAAATTTTGTTGAATTTTTATTCAGTGAAAAATAATTGAGTTGATCAAGTTTGTGTAATTTTTCTTCATTGAATGTCACGATAACGTAAAGAATGTAACTTTTTTTTTCTTCATTATTATTTTTTGTTCTTGCAACGATGAAATGTGAGAGAACGAAATATGTTCAGGGGCTTTGTCTTGTAGAGAAAATTTAGGAAAAATTTAATTTGTGGACCTCATTTAAATTATCAAAATTTTGTGACAAACAAATAATAATTTTTGCATAGAATTTTGTTTTTTTTCGTGTTATCCATATTAAAGATAATGCAATAATTGAGAACTATAATGAAATTGTGTCTAGTAAATTGAACCAATCGCCCTATGAATTGATATTGGCTTTTGAAATAATTTCTTAATTGATGAGAAAAATAAATATTTGTATGTTATATAGCAAAACTATTTATGCACGAATAGTAAATTTAATATTCATAACAGTTACCCATGTTTATTCGACGTGAATACAAATTAACGTATTCCTATATATGTATAATATTTGATTAAATAGGAGATAAGCTGCTTTCAATGGTCTATGACAGTAATTACCAACCCATAACACGTTCGCCTACGGATATTTAGCACCGGATATTGAGAGACGTATTGGATATCAATGGACTTCACGCTGAAGAGTAAATACTATTCATCAGCCCCCTCCTAGATTCTCCCAAAGTAATCAACTCAGTGAGTCTATGAATCAACAAAATAACAATGTGTGAACAATCGTGTGATGTCAGCCACACTTTAAGCAGAAAATATTAATAAAATCCATTTTGTTTGGTTTGATTAATTTTAAATGTCGAAATCTATCTAATTATCCGATCAATAAAAATAAATATGCATTATGTTCCTCATTCGATTACCTCAGGACGACTTTTTCACTTTTTCTTTATTTCAAATTGATTTGGAGATGTCATAGGTCAATCAATCATCAAAATCTATAAAAAAATTCATAGATTTTTATCAATCATTCAAAGTCTCAGATAAGAAAGAATAATTGTTCGATTTTATTATAATCTGATAATTCATTCTGGATTGTGGAGAGTCTGCGTTGCATAAGAAAAGAAAATTTGGCAAATTATTGGAACTCTTTGGAAAATTTGTGTATCAGCAGTTTCAGAATTTTTTCGAAAGACTCTTCAGTATTAAAACTTTCGAAATTATTTCGTGATGTTTATTTGACATTGAATTTGATTTCATAACCGGGTGATGATGTCACATGTGAGCTCTTTCTTTTGATAACAAATCCAATTTGAATTTTCAATTTGACTGGATACTCAGTAGAGTCGTCGAACCTTTTCATGAAAGTTTGTCCTTGGTAAGCTACACACGCTAATGAAGGCATTAGATGCTGACAGTATTCAGTGATACAGACGCTTTTTGCGTGCGAGCACTTCCCATTTCTGGTTTTCCTTTTGATCACCAGCCCAGTCCTGTTTGCTCTCTGGATTGGAAACATTGTACATATACGAACACGCATGTAATTCATCATTAGATCCTTTTGATCTAAACATTCTCCCACAGGTCTGGTGCCACAATATTATTTAGCGTTTAACAGGTTTTGTTTACACAGTTAAAATCGTTTTCAGGTTGCTATCGCTAAATTGCACGAGAGCTTTTATAAAAATATAACTTCGGATTCACCTGGATCATGTGTGATTAGTCACCAGTTGTCTGAACTGGAAAGTCTGGAAATTAGCACTTCAATCTGATAAAACAATTCGTCAAATTGACTATGAGACTTTAATGTAATGCAATTTTTCTTTGCATTCAGTGTGTCAAACAGATTAAAATGAAAATAAAATGAACTAATAGGTTATAGATAAACCAAAATAATGTCAAAGTTGATGTGAAATTATATTTAGAATAATCTGTGCTTAATTTCTGGCAAAACTTTTTGAAAAATGATCGTGGCTTCATTAATTTCTTTTCATATTTCTCAACATTGTTAAATCGTACATCAATCATTAACGTTTCTTCTTTGAATACAGAGAGTCATTGCATGGTAAACCACCGACTGTTACTTTTTTTTTGTTTCCAGTGTTTGCACTATTTTAATTGAAGATACCATCAAGAAAAAAAAAAAAATGATGACGTCTCTATGTTTTCGTTATTCATGTTGAATATTTACTTGAATTTCCAATTCAAATATTCTTAAAAAATTTTCAATGCGATTGAACAATAACCGATTCGAGTTTTAATGGTTTCGATATATGCAAGTGCACATATGCATATTTGGACTGAGGATTACAGTTAGGAATAAGTTGAAGTCATTAAATCCAGTCGATAATTGTGCAGTATTGCGTATGTATTATAATGGAAATTGATGGTGTTTATAGCTGAAAATTATTTTACTCAGTTGAGCACGTATTATATACACTTTAATAATTCTATGAATTCTTGTGTTTACATCATCATTAAATTCATTCTAATATAATTTTGGTGATTAATTAAAGTGTTAGAGAAAAATTTATCGTCAGTTGAGAAATCAATTTGTTTTTCAATACTATTCAATGAATTTTTATATAAACACTAAGTATTGTTGCTATTGTTGAGCATTAACATTTAATTTTGTAGTTAAATGAGTCATAAATTAGTTGATATCTTGAACAATTAAATTTATTTTAATACTGTCGTTGTGATATGCGAAATATTATTTCAATTTTATAAAAAACGTATTGAAATATCTTTGAAATGTCATAAGAAAAAAAAGAAAAAAAATTGGGTTATTAATGCGGAAATGGAAGCCTCGGCTGGTGATAAAAGGAAGCGTAGACATCGGCGGCCAACGTCTTCTGTATATAGTACAGTAAAAGTAGTAGAGTGGCAAAGTGGTCGAACGGTAAGGTGACTTGTTCGTAAACTTCATTTATCTTTCTTTATTTTCTCTATTTTGCCATCACTTTTACGATTTCCGCTTCTCATTTTTTTCCCTTTCTTATTTTCAACGTTCATGATTTTCTACCCATCATCGAAGTTGTCTTCCTCCTTTTTTTATGGTATTAGTGAACTATATTAAGGTGAGGATATGGTTATACTAAAAAAAAAAAATTGAATCGCAGGTCAATCGATATATTCTATACAAAATTTATTTTTTCTTTTCATTCATTTATCTATCAAATTACATTTTTCTCGTTTCAATTTATACATTTATTCATCGATTTTCACGTTATATATTGAAAATGAAAAAAAATTATCGAAAAAATATTAAAAATCAGTTGTTGTCTTTGCAATTTGGTAATTCAAATATCCATAAAAAATTTAACGATTTTTACAGCTTAAAATTTATTTATAAAAACACGAGTTTGATGTCTTGAAAAATGGAATTTTCATTACTGAAAATTCGATTGTTAAAATGTTCAGAGATTAAAAAAAAATGATTGAAGTCAAAAAATAATTCTTTAATTAATTAAAAAAATATTCATTGACTTTTTATTCATCATAATGTTCTTCTCAATTCGTCAACTTGTTTGTATTTAATATAAAATATTTAATCTCTTCAATGACTGATCCAGATAATTATAATTAATTTTGCAGTGAAGTGATTTAAATAATTCGGTTGAAGTTTTAGTACGAAAGTTTTATGCTCAACCTGTATATCAGATAAATATAAATTTTGTAACAATTATGTATCTGAAATATACTGAGACATATTGTTACCTCTCAGGCTTAATATTCTTATGCAACATTGGTAAGTAGTTCGAGGAAATAGTTCAAAATATATAGATATATAGCGATGGTAAATAAATCTCATTTGATAAAGTTTGTGTGACAAGCGCACATCAGCGTGAGGTACTTGAATTCAGAATGAATCCACCAGTTTAACGGATTATCCCTATTCACTGTCAAGAATAAGATAGATACAAGGATACATTGTTGGCAGTTGACAGCAAAGCAACGTTAATCCAATATTTTTTTAATATAGAAAAATATTAGAGTAAGAATGGAAAATTGTGAAAACTATAAAACAATTTATTTGTCAAAATGATTAACTATTTTCTATCACTTTTTATCAGTGTCGCATAAAGAATTCTAAATAATAATCTCAATAAAATAACTATTGAATTTTTTTTCATATATCTATTTTAATTTTTAGTTTTGACTCCTCATCACTTTGATAGGTTCATTTTTATTGAATTATTTAATATTAATTTGTAATGGTGAAATTAGTTTTATTACAAGTCTGTATTATTTGTTAAAAACTGCAAACAATTGAAATAAATATTTGAAAATTGTTGAATAAAATTTTGTATTCTTTTCTTCATTAATTTTATTCTATAAAACATTCCAATAAATTTCTGATGACGAGATGTATCTCGTTCAAAATAATATCTATCGAGAGTAACATATTTATTCTATCGCACTCCAATATTAGTCGAATATTTTTCATACTATATATATATGAACACACAAGCATAGATGTTCAGTGTCCCAGTGGAGTAGATAAATTATCCTTCGTCGAGAGTGAGTCATATAAAATATGATCTCATCTTGTGCTCAGGAGTATTTTGCAATGGCAACCCAACCATGTCACGTCACACCCTGATGCTGTTTGCTCTTCTGAAGTGCCATTTATATTTCTGTACATGATCTATATATTCGTTAGTTTATTTCTGTGTATCTCTGTATGCATTTGTTTGCAAGTCCATCCTATTCAGTATAAAATCATAAATTTTTTTATGGACATATCTGATGAAAACACATTTGGTTATACAGATCGTTCTAATAATTTACAGAACTGGAATATAAATGGATCAGTTGGTGTTTTTTTTTGTTTTTTTCTTCAATTTCCTTCAGAATTTAAAAAACAAAAAGTCTATAAAAATGTCGTTATATTTCTCATTTTTCCACCTTGCACAATTCTGAATTGGTGAATGCAGCGAAAGAAATAAAATTGATTTGGAATTTCCAACAATTGGATATCGAAGGACCATTGGTTGGATGAATGAAATTTCGTTGTGGTTTTATTGTTTCGATCTCTATAATATGCTTCGATTGATTGCTAGTTGATTGTTATATTGTTCATAGATTTTTTGTTTGTTCATTATTTAGATCGATGAATAGGAAAATGATTAAACCCCTCCAATTTATTGAAAGTTTATTCTGTGCTTCTGTATAAATAAAATGATATTTTATGCCATAATCAAAAATTGAAAAGCGTTTGTTTTGTTATTATGCAGATAAACAAATTTTATCTGGGGTATTGTTGTCATCAGAATTATTCAGATTTATATTTTATACAAAATTCTGTCGATTTATGTATTGATGAATGTTATATTTATTCATTCTATTCAATTTTGGGTAACAAGAAAACAATTCAATTAAAAATTCACTATTTTATCTTTCTATTCTCATGTGTATAATATTTATGTTCGTTTTTTTTACATGCATTATTTTTTTTTTTGTCCAAAATATTTCCCTTCAGTGATTCTTTATTTTCAATAATAATTCCTCGATGAAGCTTGTGAAAATACTTTTGTGCTTGACGCAATGTACATCGTCAAAGAGCCATAATTGAATCCTCTGCCAATACTTTGATAAATGTCAAAAACATTCTATAGAAAATAAGTTTTTCATGTCAACAACAATGAACCATGAAAATCAAAATTTTCATTTATTTTCTATTTTCAATATCAATTCGTCTATTGATCCACTTCAAAAGCAAACATTTTCCATAACATCACATCATAAAGTTCATATCAATATCAAATGACATCCTGATTAAAAATATTAATTAAAAATATTAATTTCCCATTTTGCTTTACTTAAAGCCATCATAACTTTACCAAGAAAATTTATCAATACTTGTAGAACATTTTCAATAAAAAAGAAATCTTATGAAAATAAAATACAAATGTATCCTTTCACTCAATTAACGTCACAGTTACCATCTTTAACTTCCCCACCAAAAAAATTTCCCAATTTTATATTTTTATCAACAACAAACTCTCACCTCACTCAAATTCTATCATTTCATCATGATTCCATAACAGTTTATCAAATTAATTCAAAATATTCTCGACTCCATTCTCACTCTTTCATACTCCAATGAAAGATCACATGACAAAGCCAAATTCAATCACGGAAGTCACCATAGAATTTTCACAAAATATTTTCATTTATGTTCCTCTTACAAGAGTCATCTGGTAGTAAAGTGTTCCATTACAATGGTGATATAGAAGACACGTTGCAGAACATGAGGTTGCTTGGTCTCATTTACCAAGTACACTCTCAATCCATTACATATATAAAATATATATACATACACGCATGTATATATATATATATACTTTTTTGCATATGTATCACACTTGCAATATAACGATAGAACAAGTTTTAAACGCACCTGTGCATCGACTCTGAAGCTCCATTAAGTCTTTCACTATACACGTATGCATATTTCTCACTCGCACATGAGGTTCCCCATATACTTATCTACACACCAAGACACCCACACACACACATGCGCAGAATCTATACTAAAAGTAATAAAACAGCCAACGTTGATTATTCAAAACTTTCAGTGCAATTATCCTGTGCACGACAATTTAAACATAATAATAATTCATTGAAAATTATTTGCACACATATGAAATTAATTGAATTAAATTTGAATAATTATTCCACTTGCACGTAGATTTTATTGTTGTTTTGCGAACCAATTTTTGTATGTATATGTTTATGCAAGTATATATTATATATATGCATATCCAAAAAGATTTCTTTCATACAAATTTTTTATTCAAACGCAAAAGCTTTCGTTTCTCACCCCTCGGGGGACCCTCAGGTATTTATTACACCTGGGTGTACTACACTGAGTTGGAAATAAAGAAAAAAAAAAGGAAAAAATTCCTTCCTCTTTTATATTTATTTTTTGAATAAAACATATTTTTATTATACATTAAGAAAAAATAACAACAAAAGAAATTGGTGAGGAAAATGTGGTGGGAACAAATTATTGACAGGGTGTATAGGAAAAATATAAATCCAAGTTGAGGATGTCATTCTTCAACTACCCAATAGGGTTGTTAACAAGCCCATATCGGTTTTTTTTTACTCTCTCAGTCGTTGTTTTTTTCTTCTTTTTTGCCTCCTTTCCTTCGATTTGTGTTGCCTTGGTTTTTATTTGTCGATCAAGCGTTATACAACTCGAGACGTGCGATCGCGTTTAACTTTTCCAGTTTATCCCGTGCTCTTGTTACTCAGCGTCACTCTCTGGAATAGTTTTCTATGGCTATGGAACCATTGGGAGAACGTGTTCATATATGTGAATGTGTGTGTGAGGTTGCAAGGTTGAGCGAGAAAGAGTTACACCCACAGCCTAGGTCGACATTCGTCGCTAAACGTACTTGCTTTTTTTTCCCCGTAATTTTTTCTTTCTTTTACCTACATTTTTTTTCTTCGCCGTTTTATTTTCTACACCAGAAACGGCGTCCCCGGCGTCCTATTATTTCTATCCGTGATACCGACGTACACACCCACACATACGTACATATAATCTCTGTCGATCGTTGTGCGCTTTGCAGCCTCGTCGACAGAGAACAACGGGTCGAATTACCGCTGACAATTCGCCTCGGTAACCTCGATATTAACTTTTACGATAATAAAAAAATACCACATATGGTCAATTTTTATTTATCTATTGGTTTTTATTGCTTTTTTGTACAGTTTTTGTTATTTATTTCAATTGTGTAATTTTGTTAATTTATGATGTTTGATTGATTATCGGGAATTATTATAATTCACAGGGGCAAAAAAAAATTTCGATTGAGTATTAGGGAAAAAAAATGTCCGATATTTAATGAATTTTTTTTTTTTTTCAATGAAATTTTGATAAATCATTTATTTTCATTTGATAAATAAATGTTAGAACTTGATTATTTATTTATGTATATGAACAATGGTTTTATTGGTTGATTTATTTAATAATTGTTGATAATTATTTTGAAATATTTGGGGTCATACAAAAGTTAATGTGTTTGTTAACGTGAAGTACGTGACGTTGCACATTCATCAAAATTTATTATCAAATTGGGCGATATGACATCTTATCAACACCCACGATTTTTCTATAAAACCAAGAGAGACTCATTGTGGACAATTCAGTTATTTGAAAAAGCAAAGACTTCGTAGCTGCCACATAAAAACTTGATTTATTTTCTCGTGAAAAAGTATACGATGAAGATGAACGTAATTTTGATGATGATTGGAGTGATGGTTTGTTTTCTTTCTATTCTGTCAATGAACACAGTTGATGTGA